>CM052156.1:5760009-5774978 GCA_028455555.1 Augochlorella aurata | reverse complement strand
CATTATTGTTACTATTATTTATCTTCAAATCCTGAAAATATTGACCGTCCATTTTTCAAACATTGGCCAGATGAACCACTGCGGATATAAAAATACCTAGTATTTAAAAAAGGAACAATGGCAAGTGTTGGGTTAACACGTTCGCGGCCGGTCAACATTTCGACGAGACAGGTGGATCGAGGTACACGAAACTTCGTTCGGTCACGTTTTGTCCGACTGCTCGGAATATCACATTTCGATAGATCTATATTGCGACGCAGAAGTAGAATATTCCAGCATTCGTGTCAAGATTACGTCGCAATAACGGCGAACACTATATAGCAACCTGTCAAAGTCTCTCGCTTCGCGCGTCGCCAATAAATCGTCCTCGCGAATGCATAAAATGCAATAATTACAGAAAGCGACACGATAAAATCGCGATTGTCTCCGCGAGCCTCTTCAATAGGATTTACATTGCCCTGTGACGAAACATATTGGCAAAATACAGGCAAGTGTCTAGAAAAACGGAGGGCTCGAGCGACTGCTTTACACCCGCAGCCGGAGAACAAAGGAGTGCATCACTTGAGATCGCATGAAAGGAATCTCCTCTCGACAGGTAATCATTGGGAAGCAGTCCGTCGAGTATTTCGGGAAGATAGTTCAGTGTCTAGAAGAGGCGGCAGGAGGCTCGTCGTGTTCGAGGAGAACAGAACCGCGCGGCACTCGAGGTTGCAGAAAAACCCTCTCGACGACGAATCAGCGTGGCTGAAGGGTAGTAGGGGAGGGAGGGCGGCTGAATATCGGCGTGTCCTGTGGCTCCAATTAAAGCGGCTCGGAATATTCGACGCCAATTTCTGTCAACCCGGCGAAGAATTCCGGGCCTGTCCCCGGAGGAGAGCCACTCGCGGCGGTCGTGCAGAGAAGTGGCCGGCGAACGAGGGCGAAATCAAACAGCGATATAAATTCCATTCGATTCGACGAGTACCTTCAGGCAAATACTTCTGATCGAAGCTCGGTCGGGAGGGGCGCGGTCCCGACAGCGTCACAGGCTCGACCTACGTCGCTCGTTGAATATTTGATAACGTCCTGCATGCCGGAAGTGCACTCCATATCAGTGCATACAGCCAGATACGTATCGATGCCGCTGCCTACGTCGGCCAACCGGTGATACGCGTGTGCGCCGTGACGCGCATCCTGATGCGGCGAACGTGTCCCGACGGGGGACCCGGCCTACCACCGACAAGATGTCTCCAGGATAGGGTAACCCGCGGCTGGAATTTTAATTGGACCGCCAGGATCACACCGACGTGCTATACGAGCACTCTGCGCGCTTGTGTCTGCCGACGCATCGCGTACAAGCGAAGCCCGGGCTTCGAAAAGCGGCTCCAGCCGAGAATTTATCTCGCGTTTCGCGACGGGTTCTCTCGGTGTCGCGGGGACCGGGAGCAACAGGATTCTTGGAAGCTTGGGGATTTTTGCTGGCCGAAATGTTAGCCGATTTCTCGAAAGTCTGCCGGGAAGCGGGACATTGTTCGGGCCGGCTCGGGCCGAGAAATTCGTCTTGGGTCGCGCCGGGTTTCTTGGAATGCGTCCCGCGATGCGAGATTGCCGAGATTCTTTGGGATTTTTGGGGCTGGAGATTGGTTTTCGAGTGCTGCTGTGGGGACGTTCTTCAACTTCCCGGGCTCTGATTAAAGCTGGGAAAGTGTAGTTTAGCATAGGTTCGTTGTGATTCAGAATAAATTGCGGTATCGTATTTCAAAATGGCGACAATTCGGTGGCGAGTTCGGAGAATGACTGGAGCTTCAATGGGAGTTCATGACGATTTTTAAATATCTTCTCGTGGAGATTTTCGAACTTTTGATGACTCGAATTAAAGCTGAAAGAGTGCACTTTACGATAGATTGATTATGATTCACAATAACTTGCGATATTATATTTGAAAATGGTGACAGCTCGCTCTCTGATTCGTAGAATGACTCGATTTTAAATACGATCTTCACGTCGCTCTTAAAATATCTTCCCCTGGAAATTTTCTAACTTTTAATAACTCAAATTATAGCTAAAAGAGAGCACTTTATGCTAGTTGCATTCTAATTTTTCAAAAAATACCTATATTACTTCAAAAAATTAAAAAGTCCCACTCGCCCCCAAGAAAAATGATCGAATTTGAAACGGAAGCTTCAAATCGCCCTAAGACAATCTTCCAATAAAAATTTCTCTACATGTAAGAGCTCAAATTAAAGCTGAAAGCGTGCACTTTTGAACAACCCTATATCATTCCACGCTACAATATAAAATCACGTCGGAAAATCGATTAATCCCGACCGATGACTCAGAAACAGAACGAACGACGATTCCGCGCGTGTCGCAGGCGTTCAAAACATTGTTGCTACTAAAAACGCAACGTGCTTATTCAAAACAACGAATCGAAAGCACGGTAGATCGATCTCCGAGCGACCTTCCGAATAATTCTTCTCCCAGACCGAGCGGAAGGACCGCGAGCCCCGCCGCGGGGCGTGAATTATGTTTGCCCGTGCAGAAGCGGCGAACATACTTACCACGTTTACTTGGCTATTACCGTAGTCACTTTTTAACGCCGCAGTGCTCCAAGAAAACTGACTTATCAGCGAAGGGAAACGAGCGCTGCAGAATACATGAGACACGACCCGCTCGTGGCGTGTGCTTAAGAGCGCGCCGCGCGGCGCCTCGGAAGCCCGAGAGAAATTGAATTTTAAAAATTCACTCGGGAATTCAGCCTCGGTTCTTCGGCTTTTTTCTCCCCCGGCCCGCCCGGCCCCGGGCTACACGAATCAAGATATTGCCGCGCTAATAGGGAAACTGACTTCGACATTCTGTTCCGGCGAAATTGCGTTTCTCGAGAGCGAACTTGTCCACGGTTATACGTCTTCCGCCGAGAGTTCCTTGATTTTTCGAGCAGACCGCCTCTCGAACTTTATTTACTCCGTCTATTAGGGAATCTGGCTGGACGGCGACCAGAAATTAAAATGCCATGAAAGCCTTAGGAACAAGAAGCCTGGAATTCCGTAGAACGTTCTCAGTTACGGTTCAACGTGTTCGCGATCACTGTCGCAACCGTGTGATCCGACTGTCATGCGGTTCACGTGAAAACACGTTGTTTAATGTAGTAAAATAAAATTTAATATAATAAATGCTAGTCGTTTTTTAAAGTCGTACATTGTTCTAATATTTTGTAATATATAATAATATGATTTTACCAATGTTACACCTAAATGATAATACTATAATTTAGTTGTTCTAAATAGTATCAATAGTTCAGTTTAATAATAGTATAATTTTAAATTCGTTGCATAAATTATTGTATTTTATTCTATTTCATTTTATTCGAGTTTAATTTATTGCATTGAATTTTATCTTATTCTTGATTCGATTTAAGACAATAATGATAAATAGATAAATAGGTTTTTTAATAGTTTGAGAGAATAAGTGACATTTATTATTTATCATAAATACGTACGTTAAATAATTTTAAGAGTTACAGAGTAATTAATATTGTAATAATTAAAATATATGTGAAAATAAATATTAAGTAATCTCAATTAATTATTGAGATAAAAATCATTCGATAATATATAGATCTACGATTAATAACATAACTTAATATTACTAAAATAACCGTAGTTAGTATTCCTATGAAATTTAAGGGTTGATAAACCCATTAATAATGAATAAAATGAGGGTTGTACTAATAATACAACTTACAATTTTACAAAGGGTTAAAATAATTCAATTATTTCCAAAGAACCCATAAATACTGATTCAAATGATTTTGGAACCCGATGTAACAATTTCCAATGGCGCCGCTCGACTTCAAAGTTTCGAAACGAGCGAAACACTAAGCCGAGAAAAACTCGACTCCTCGTCGGCGGCGCAGCATAAATACAAGAAATGAAATTCAGGAGATCGGATTCTGCGGCAGATTTTCCGAGAAAAATCCGCATCGCTGGGAGAAGATCCACCGCGCTATCATCCCGGAAAACCGCGTTAAGATTAGGATGGAACTTCCGCCGGGAAACTCGCGTTAGGGACACAAGAGTTATTTCCCCAGCGAGTTCCCCGAAGGGGGTGGCTTCAACCCCTTAACCGTCTTGCGCGTCGTCGAACCCGCGCAGAGTCGCCCGATGCATTTCGTTTGCATTCATCTCTCGGTCGCTTTCATCATCCTTCATACCCCGGCGTGTCTCCGGTGTGTCCCTCGGGCATTGTCGCCCGCCGGAACGTAAGAAATCGTGTCAACGTGTCAAACTGTGTCGCGACCGACAAGGAACCCTCCTCCGCCCTCCTCCGCCCTCCTCCGCCCTTCTCGCGCGCGATCTTGTAGACACAAGCTCGGCCCTGCGGAACTAGATTCACTTGTCTCTGTGCTGGTAGAATCCTCCGTGTATCGCGATTTCGTAGAATCCCGTCTTCTCGCCTGTCACTTGGAGCAATTTGACGAATTGAGAAGTCGCAGCGTGCGTTTGCTGCCGGCGATTGTTTAATTCGAAGCGGTGCGCGGCGTGTTACAGCTGTGGAGGGTGGTCGGAAATTCTGTTTGATTTTAGGTGAGCTTCGTTGATTTATTTGCGAACGAAATGGAATAAAATAAGATGAGTCGAATAGAGTAGAACGAGATGCGACGAATTAAACTCCAGTAAAATGAAATAGAATGAAATTGAAAGAATTAAACTAAAATGTAATGCGACAGAATAAAATAGAATAAAATAGAATAAATTCAACTCGAGTAAAATAAAATGGGATAAAATACGGTAAATTCAGAACAAATAAAATAAAACAGAATGAAATAGAACAAATTAAACCCAAGTAAAATAAAATAGAACAAAATACGATAAATTAAATAATCAAGTGACATAAAATAGAACAAGATATAATAAATTCAGCTCCAGTAAGATAAAGCAGAATGAAATAGAATAAATTAAACCCAAGTAAAATAAAATAGAACAAAATACGATAAATTAAATAATCAAGTGACATAAGATAGAACAAAATATAATAAATTCAACTGCAACAAGATAAAACAGAATAAAATGGAATGAATTAAATAATGAAGGGAAATAAAATAGAACAAAATACAATAAATTCACCTCGAGTGAACTAAAACAGAATAAACTACCATAAATTAAATAATCCAGTAAAATAAAACAGAAGAATAATTGAGCAGCCTAACATGATATTTCGCAAATGCATTTCAAATTACCATTACAAAATTATTATTATTATTATTATTATTATTATTATTATTATTATTATTATTATATGAAGAACGAGCAGTCTTGGTGCCCCACGAAAATTCATTAAAACCAGCGTTCCTCTGTTCGCAATGATTTCGGTTAATAAATGAAATTGGATCGCGAGTCGGGAAATCGTCCGCGCGATAAGTTCGGCCGATGGCAGAAGGGCTTGGCGGGTATCGATGAGAGAAGATCCTCGTGAATGAGGGATCCCAGGGCCACGTGGACGTCGCCGAAGTAACTCGATCAACGTTTCAGGAATGAATGGATGCTCGGGAGGACCTGAGTGGCCAACCGAGACGAGAAAACGCGAAAGACCGGCTCCTCGCGTCGTCTCGGCTGATTGAGAATTATAGTCGTCGCTTCGAATCCCTCCGCTCTCGTTTATATCAGTTACCGGGCAAAGAATCTTCCGGGGCGAGAGTTCCATCGACGCTTCCCGGCTTATCGCCGCTTCCGACGTCGGACCGATCGATGGGAAATTGACGTTGACGCGTTAAACGATTTCCTTCGGAGATATTCCCGGCGCTTCTTTCTCCTCGCGCCCTAATCTATCACAATATTTCGCAATTTCAGTATTTTCGCTGAATTATTCGCGCGGCTGGAAACGTCGCTTCGAGTACCTTTCTATTTATGATCGATAGATCTTCATGGCTTGGACTGCAATTTCGAGTAGCTTGCTCCGGAGAGCTCGTGTTATTTGTTAATGTTGTTTTAGATTATTTCTGAACGTGTTTTAGCATATGGTACGTAATTAGTTGGTAGCATGTATTAAAATATATTAAAGCGTATGTTAGAATATATTAAAATATATTAAAGCATATATTAAATCATATATTAAAGCATATATTAAAATATATTAAAGCATCTATTAACATATATTGAAGTATATATTAAAATATCTTAAAGCATGTATTAAAATATATTAAAGCATATATTAAATCATATATTAAAATATATTAAAGCATATATGAAAAATATTAAAGCATATATTAAAATACATTAGAGCATATACTAAAATATATTAAAGAATATATTAAAATATCTTAAAGAATATATTAAAATATCTTAAAGCATATATTAAAATATATTACAGCATACAACCAGCTCCGCTTCGCACGTCTCCCTAAAAATCGCAAACAATTCGTCGAGAACGCGGATAAATAATTTCTGCTCCCGTCTCTCCACCAGCAAAGAGAGCATAAAGCAACATCGTACTCTTCTTCTTCGTTCCAGCTCCGCCGAAAGTCTCGGGATCTTTCCTCCGCGAGCAGAGTTTCAGGTTATCGAAGACAAAACTTCCTTAATGTATCCGCTCGCTCGGCGTCGTTTCTTTCGATTCGGTGGCTCGGGAAGTCCCAGGAAGTCGGCCGGCGCTTGCAACCGGAAGTGGCACGCGTCGCCGAGCCGAATCGGCGTTCCGATTTCCGAAAGTTTCTTGGCAAGCCGCGGCGCGATCAAATTCGAAATGAAACGGACGGGCGACACAATATTTGATCGATCTTGTCGCGGAATTATTGCGTTTTTGCGAATTCCTCGACAAGTTGAAACGGTGTCAAAGGTCTGTCAATTTTTATTAGAAATATAATAATTAACACTTCTGAATACTTATTGAACTCTCGTTTGGGTTGCCTGGGTTGCCAAGGAAGGTGTTAACCGCTCGCACTATAATAATATTAGAATAATATTAATATAATAGATATTAGAACATAGAATATTAATATAATAGATATTAGAACATAGAATATTAATATAATAAATATTAGAAAATAGAATATTAATATAATAAATATTAGAACATAGAATATTAATATAATAAACATTAGAACACAGAATACTAATATAATAAATATTACTAATATAATAAACATAGAATATTAATATAATAAATATTAGAAAATAGAATATTAATATAATATTTATTAGAACATAGAATATTAATATAATAAATATTACAACACAGAATACTAATATAATAAATATTAGAACACAGAATACTATTAATTCCTTCAAAAACGAAATGAAATAAAGACAATACAAGAAATAAAAATTATCTGCTGCTATTAAGGCAATTATTAAGGGTTAATCGCCGCAGCATGAAAGCAATCGCAGGTGTTAACTATACTAAATGCAAACGCCATGACTTCTGCCACTGTTTATGCACGATCGGTGTTCGCGAGGGTGGAACAGAGGGGGTAGTTTCAGCCTACTTCCTCGAGCCTTCGGAAACAAGTTGCGAAAGTTGGCTGGCCGCTCGCGTCAGACTAGTACGACGGCATTGTTCGTCCGCGGAACTTCCGAATTCTTTTACCGGAGGGATGTGCAGAATTTATCGATGCCACGATAAAGTAGCGTCCAGGAAGTTTAGCGTCTTATCGACTCGGCGGCGCGCGGCCGAACGAGCCGTGTCTCGAACTGTTCTGCGAATCGTCTGCCTTGTTTCGGACTATGACGGCTGCGGAACCCTGTCCACTTCCTATATACAGTGTACAGAATAAGTAGAATACCTGTTGGAGACCGCAGGTGGTTTTTTTTTAGAATTTATTTGCGAACTTTGACATTTTGGGATTTTTTTCGAATAGGGTAATCTGGGAATCGGGGGTGGTCGATGCGAGCCAAATTATTAATTGTTAAAATTGCTAGGTTATTGACATTGATATTCGAATATTTTGTTCGAATAATTTGTTATATGTTATCAGTTGTTATACGTGTTTATTTGAATAATTGTTTATTCAAATAATTCGAGAGGTTCTTTAACACGTGCATCGCCACGTCACCCAAATATGGGTGACGCTAGTTTTTAAAAAATATTGAAAATTCATTTCCATTATAATACATTCGAACAAACTGAATTTGACTAGGATATTTCGGATACGAAAGAGTTTTAATTCCATTCCCTATGACCAATTTTAACTTTCTAATTTCGCTTTAATTAATTAAATTGCTTTGATTTTGTGAACATTTTGGTGGTCGATTATTGGCGACGAACGTGTTAAGATAGAAATCGATGGACTCTGAAAAATCGCTTGAAATTATCGCGAACATCGGCTATGATTTGCAACAGGATCTCCAAGATCGAGAAACGTTATCTAAATGTTTCGCGGACGTTTCCCGCTCGCTGATCCCGCCAAATATTTCCCTGATTTCCCTCTTGTCCCGATAACGAGGATTCCGCTGTTTTCCCCGGTGTGTTCCGCATCGGAATGTTCTCGTCAGAGTGTCGTTAAAGAAACCGATAGACAGAAACGAGCCGATTAGCGACCCTTCTTCCCGCTTCGCCGTTGGTTCATTAGAGGTTCCCACGCTGATGCTCTTGTCGTTCAATATTCGTTTAGTCGGCCTCCGGTGGGCCAACGATCGGTCATTTAGTTTCGCGAATGCTCTCTGCCACCACGAACGAACGAAATACATGGAATATTATTCGGTTCCTTCTCCACGGTACCTGTAATGGATTATATAGGACGGCTAATCTAATTAGTAGCCATCTTCCGTCGCAATATTTCCTCTGCAGGTGTATTATCATTAGATTTTATTTATTATCATTATTTTATTATCATTAGATTTTGATATCGAGTTCAGCTCCGGGAATAGGAGCTAAGACAAGATGGTGTTTGGCAACCATAAGGAATTCATTGATACGCACTTTTGATAAATATATTTATAAGAAACCGTAATATAAATATTTAATTATTGATAACTATAGTATATAATGCACGAAATTGTAGTCTGTTGTATAAGGTCTCATATAGTTGCAGGCAATAGGAATGAATAAAATACTCAACTCCAGTCCTGCCGCGGCGAATAGCCCACCGGCTCCTCCAGAAATCCGAGATCTCACCTGCAACGATCATATCCGGGGCACCTCGGCACCTCGAAGTCCGACTCTAACAAGCTTACCAATTACTCGAAACGTTTAGTCGGCCCTGGACACCGCTATCTGCTGCCTGCCAGATGTGTCTGAACGTCTCCCTAGCATCTGCTAAACGCTGTCCCCCAGCGTCCTCGAATCCACGCATTTGTCAGGCTCGAAGGAGCCGAATCGCGGCCACAGAGAGAGTGAGAGAGAGAGAGGGAGAGAGAGGGCCGATTGGTCGGCCGGACCCAGGTGTACCCGAAATCTGTATCGTCCTACCGATCTTCCGCTGTTTGGACGCTGGCAGCCGCTGTCATTCTCGGCGCGACAGCCACGCGTCGTCTCCCCCTTTCCTCCACCCCCGTCTTGTCGGCCAGCTTCTCGATATTCGGAGAAAAGCGAATCTCCGGCATTGTTCCATGAACACCGACTCAGCCACGCTCAATAAAAAACGTGTTTCGAATAAAAATTGACCGATAAACAGATTCCGAGAAATTGCATTTCTCAAATAAAAAGAAGGAAATTTCGAAAAACGAATAATTGATATAATTGATGCTCACAGCACGGCTATATATGTTTATTAAAATCATCCCCGCATCCCCGCAATTCCTTTACATATGATTCATCACGCGAACCCGCCGCTCGAATTAAGTACACGAAACATTGAATTATGCACAAAGGTGCAACTGTTGCAGCGAGGCTCAAAAATACGCTCGCATGTTCCTCTTCTGTCAGTGTTTGCTTCTCTAATGCTCCCTTTTCGTTGTGGCGGTGCGGAAACTTTTTGATTGCATACGTATTCGGTTGGAGCGTCTGACTAAAACGAGGTTGTACTACTTACGGTAACTGCGCTGCTAATTTTACGGTGTAGGTCGGTCGCGTTACGTTTACTTGATACCGAGAACACGACTGTAGCATTTAAGGTCCGCCGGAATATGTGCTTACTGTAACGTACAGCGATTTCATTCGCGCCTGACGTATTATACGGTCGTTCTACTGAAGCGGTTTAGAAGAAATTAAACTCGTTCGCGGAGGACCTTAAAAGTACTCACTGATCATTCTCTTGCTCCTTAATTACCCGGTAGTATCATCCTACTGTCGATAACGCAGTATTATTCCCGTTAAATGTTTATTTATTCCAATGCCTGACTTAAGACGAGCTTGAACTACTTGAAGTCATATAAATTTATCGTTGCAGATACATTAGATTATTTCAAATGTTGCATTTGAACTTATATAAATTATATTTTTACTGTACAACTTGATAATTTCACCGGTGTCTGACACAGTATAGATTCGTTCTACTTAAAATATTTGAAAGATAATAATTTTATTCAGACATTTCTAATAACAACAATTTTCTGACATTCTTCTGTTATTCATTTCAAGTTTATTTCATGAATAAATTTAGTTAAATACTATGTCATTAATATATAAGTATTGATATATATATGTCCGACGTTCCACAGATTTATACTACTTAAAATCGCTGCGAACCACAGAGAGTTCACGTTTCTGTTATTAAAGTTACAAAAATGCGCCGTCGAGTTCCGTAAAAATCATTCTCAATCCTTAAATTCGTAGTTTCCTTTCCGTCTGACCATCGCGCGCCTGTTCCACTTGGAACAAGCACTCGCCATCGAGCCGGTCGCCTCGGGAGCTTTAAAATGCATTGGCTAGACTTTTCGTCAAAGTGCAACAGCTCCGGTCTCTCTCTCGAACAAATTTTTCGATGCACTACGTATTCAGTCACCGTGTCCGACTTAATGCAGGCCGATACCACTGGCGTCCCATCGAACTCTGTGTCATGAATAGTAAAGCAGGCTCTCTCCGGCGAGCATAACCCCCTGCCGTCTAATAAACAGCGTCTGCGTCTTGTCGTACAGATATTATCCGCCGCCGGAAAATAGTCAGTAGAACGATGCCAGCCGTGGTCGGACAGGCTGCTCGACGAAGTTCGCGCGGGCCGGCGCGTTTAAAAATCAAGTGCGCGCGTTAGTGGCCTGTCTCATTAAAAGTTGACGTAGACCAACTTCCTACTGGCATACATATTCAATGCAGTTGCTCCACGGCGAGACATCGCGCCGTTCTACCGAGAAATAATGTTTTCTTCGGAACTTTCGCCGCGCGGAGACTCGCGGCTGACAGAATGTCTTGTTAGCGGCCGGCGAACCGATAGATCATTAGCCGCACGCGATCCTTGACTCCTTCAGACGCCATTGTTCACGCAACCTGGCCGCCCCCCATGGATTATCGAGAAATTTATGCTTGTTTTGGGGGTTAGATTCTTGAGGGTGCTCTTTAGGGATTGCATTTTGAGGTCGGCTTTCTTGATTTAATTACGCGTTGCTTACTTTTCGAATTTGAAAAATGATAGTAAAATGGGATGATAATTTTGCTATTGTCTTTTAAACGGAATAATGATCTTCTTATTCAGGTTAATTTATAGTTAATTATGTGACATTTACTTTTCGAATCTTGCTGCTGAAATAACTTTCTCACAGCAATTGCATTTATAACATAATCATAAATGAATGATGATTGTAATTATAATTGATAAGGAATGATAATTATAATTATAATTGATAATAAATGATAATTACAAATGATTTTCTTGATTTGCAATATGATTTTCAGCGAAAATATTTCAAGGAACCAAAAATTAGATTAACGATGTTACTTCTCCACGTTAAACAATAATAAAATAGAATCGCAATTACACCGCTATTTTAATATATTTTGCCAGTCTCGCAACGCAACGTTCAAAAATGTTTCCGTCAACGAAAAATCGAAAGGATTGCGTTATGCTACCCCCTCCGCGTTGGAATAACGATTAACAGAGGAAGGTCGATGCCAGCTAAAACGATTAAAAGCAAACAAGAGGATGGTAGTGCCGCGTAAATCCGCAGAAAATTCGTGCAGCGGTAATTATGAAAAAAGCTTCGAACATTTTCCGCGTTTTTTTAATATTCGCCGCAGCTAATTTCGGAAATGCCGCAGCAGCGATTTCACATTAAGCGGAAGATAGGAGCATCCCGCGCGCCCTGTTGTTCGGCCCTGAAAAAATAGTTGCATCCAGCCGAAGGAAAAAGCGTCGGAGGGCGACAGTAAATTTACATTAGGCGGCGTAGAAGGGGGGACACAGAAAAGCTCTTCCGGTTCGCAAGCCGGCGCCGCTCCCTCCATTGATTCACATAGCGATCTATCCGTGGCCCGGGATCGTCATAGATCGCTCGGACAAGTCGCGTCGTTCGTCTCGCGTGCGAGCGAACAGTCCCGGGAACTTTAAGAACATTCGAACCGGCGAAACGAAGCCCCCGGAATCCCGTCGGAACGGGAAATATGAGGATCCATGGGGGAGGGACCTGGAAAATCGCGAACCAGCTATGCGCCCCCTACCCCATGCTCGAACACAGGGAAATATTCGGTCAAGTAAATTCGCGAATCTTCGGACCTCGCGCGGCAAACAGCCGGAATTGTTTCGACCTGCAACCTGCAGCGAGGCTCATCGGATCTTCCGAGGCTGGATCCCGTAGATCGTCCCGCATTTCCGTCGATCTACATTCTGGTCATAATTGTTTTTGCAAGGATTTATTGGTTACTATTAATTAAATCGACCGCGCACTCATGTGCGAAATTAAAAGAACAGTATATTCTTCGACCGAAACATTATCGAACTTTGAACAGCTGCTGCTCCGCGGAAAAAAATCGTAAAAAGGTCTACCTTAGCTCATTTCAAAGCTTGAACCATCTACTTTCCCGCCACTGAACTTAAAATATTGTAAAATCATTTCTCGTTGCAGAAAAGAACTAAACACCGCAGATCCTTCCTTCCACTTAGAGATTTCCCTTTTCTCCTGGAGTACCTTCAGTTTTCCACTCTGTTCCGTAACTAAAAGTAATCTTAGAAAAAACTGAAGCACAAGGGTTGAAAGTAGAGGCTTCAAGCTTTAAAATGAGTCGAGTGTCATAATCGTGCGATTTTTTTCCACGGAGTTATAGCTTTTCTAATATCAAGAATCTTACCAGCCCTCTTCTATCATTCTTGTAAATTTCGCGAACGAATAAATTAATTAGCAAACCATAATCGTCCATCTACGACCGCTATAATTTTCTCGAACACTAAACGAAGTACTCTCCTTTTGATAAAGAAAAAACGGAGTTACTATTTCGGCCGGAACGAATTCCCCGAGTAAATTCATTAGAACGAAAACCGCGAAGCGCGCGGCTATTTGCCCGAAACTTCGCAACGAAGGACGACAGGAGGGAGCGAGGGACGCGACATTAAATAAACAAACGAATAAAGCAGAGGCAGGCGTGGCGGCCGTCAAAAAACGATTCCGGAGGGGAATTGGGTCGATCCTTTTTTCCAAGGCATTCGAACGCGGCCGGCAAAACAGTCGCGTTTTTGCGGGCGCGCAGGTGCGCCGCGTTTTAATAAAGTTGGCCGTTTAATTGTCGAGCTTTTTTATCGTGTCTGGATGCTGCGAAAGGAACGCGTGGAATTGGCCGGGCGCCAGAGCCGCGGCTCCGACGCGAATGCTAAGAAGAAAAGTTTAAGGGAGCTCTCCGGCATCACGGTAAAAACGACCGGCGATTATTGGACATTTTTTCCCGAAGCGAACTATTAAACACATCAATTCCAAACGCCGCGGATTTATCGCCGGCTTCTCCTCGCCGCAGTGTTCGGAGACTCCAGTGACACTCTCTACAATAATATATAACTATTAATCATATAACTAACATAAAAATATAATATAAAAATTAATAATAAATATAGTCATCAATGTCTGTCTGTCTGTCTGTCGCACAAGCCTCGTATGGTTTAAGGCAATAAATAAAATTCGATGTCAACTTCTCCAAATTGATAATTATTCAATTGCTTGAAAAAGCTCTATGAATATCAGAAATGAAGAAATTACTGAAATTTAATAAATATTTTTGTTACTAGGAATATTTAAAGTTGAGCATTGTGAGAGTAGAACGTCTACCGCAATCGTTCACCAAATGCAAGAATTATTTAACTATCACTAGCTGGAAGTTACTACTTTTTACTTATTTTTAGTAAAAATTTCGCTGCGATATCTCGAGCGGTTCAAAAGTTATAACAACTTGTCACTGAACTCTCCAAACCGCTGTGCGCCGCGTCGCGAATTGTTTTCCGAAGCCGTTTGCGTCGAAATTGCGAGTCTCGTTGGACAATGAAAGTATCAGCGACTCGGCTGGCTATTATTGCTGATAATCCGAGGGTTCGATTAACTCGACTCCGGGATTAAGAGAATCCTTCGTCTCGAACCAGCTGCAACTCCGTCCGCTGCGAGCTTAGGACCGTTTGGGAATCCGATCGATTACTTTCAGACGATGCCCTTGTCGCCTAATTCAGGATCGCGTGATCGAGTCGGATATGGAGACCCGGAGAGCTGATCTTGGAGCTCGA
Organism: Augochlorella aurata; assembly: GCA_028455555.1. Lineage (NCBI taxonomy): Eukaryota > Metazoa > Arthropoda > Insecta > Hymenoptera > Halictidae > Augochlorella > Augochlorella aurata. The sequence goes on along the minus strand of CM052156.1, from coordinate 5,760,436 downwards.
TGTACCGGTTCGGTTTATTTCCGCGGTTTAATGTTCAGAAATAACCACTGTGATAGTGGGATACGATTTTCTGGTTGAAAACTGATATGTGCGAGTGTAGGAATTAATTCGATGCGAGAGTAATTGATGGGAGCATAAGTGGGCTGAGAATTTTATGCTAGACAATTTTACAAGAATTTAAGATTGTAGTATAATATATATATTATAGTATATTATACTGTATTATAGTATATTATAGTATATTTTAGTATATTATTGTGTATTATAGTATATTATACTGTATTATAGCATATTGTAGTATATTGTAGTGTATTATAGTATATTATACTGTATTATAGTGTATTATAATATATTACAATATATTATACTGTATTATAGTGTATTACAGTATATTATAGTATATCATACTGTATTATAGTGTATTATA
>CM052156.1:5711723-5725184 GCA_028455555.1 Augochlorella aurata | reverse complement strand
AAGAAGTCCGTCAGTTCCACAGAAATGAAACGAGTCAGTTTTCCATAAAACGAAGTCGACTCCGTTTCCTACAGAGTTTAAACGGCATAAAACAATCGGCATTCCGTCGAGCGGATAGCGACCGTGTCCGGCTCAAGGAGAAATGAATTCCACGGTAACCGGTAGAGCATAAAATGGCTTACAGCACGAGTCTTGGCGCATTCATACCAGGACAGAGTCTCGGAGTTCGTCAAGCTTTGCGTCTCGTTTCGCGACGTCACGTGGCCACCGAGGCAACCGGATGCAACAGCTTGCCGCTCGCTGGCCAGCCAACTGCACTTCCGGCCTAATGCAGCCCCTGACCCGTGAATTAATATTTCATCGTGGCTAGGTTGCGCGTCGCGTTTTCCTATCCCCTCCCCTCCTCCCTTCTCTCCGTTCTAGCCCTTCGAACTGGCCGGGCTTTTCACGGTTCGTTCTCCATCGAATGCACTTTGTTCGGGTTCGAGTCATTTAGCTGGCCGAGCTGCTACGCCGTCTTTGACCGTGAATCTTCGGAGTTTCGCTGTTCCCGAATGTTTTTGGCTCTTTCGGAATGTACCTTGCACTCGCATCGGCGACTTTCGGACGTCGTCGAAGACGATCGTTTGGAATTCGAAAGAATTCTTGCGTCGGCGACTCTTGGACGGTGGATGTCTCTTTGTAATTGTGTTGTTGTAAATTGAACAGTGTGCGTTATTAATTAGCCTTTTTAGGGATGAATGTTTGCAGCAGGGAAAAATCTATTTAAATTTTGTCTCTCCTTTATTTCTCATTCGTTTCATTTCCTTCGATGAGGTGTTTTTTTTTGTTGACCAATTCTGTAGCGAATAGTTTTTCAACCATTTCTCACCATAATTTTAAGAAACGTATACGTGTCAGTATCCCTGTGGAGATTAACCCTTTCGATACGAGCGCCGGATATATCCGGCATTATATTATATTTTACCGACGTAGTAGATAAGCATCATATTGAAAATATATTTTGCATATACGCATAAAACTATATATACATAAAATTATTTAACGCTTAGAAAATCTTTATACAAAGGACTGACCATGTGCTAAGAGTGAATTTTCGGCGCGGCACCTAGCGCTCGTACCGAAAGGGTTAATGTTGTTAATAATGTTCGATATGTGCTGCCTAAGGTAACTGCGTCGTGCAAATATAAATTAACTAGAATTATACGAATATTGTAAGACGCGTAGTACGAACCTTAAGTCGCCATCGCAGAAAGAAGATCCCGACGTCACTGGGATTACAATCGCGTACAGAGAATCGGAAGGTGAGACCGTGGCCGTTAGGCTACAGAAAATACGTCGCAATACTCGACCGAACGTAAACAGAGCAACTGGCAAATTCTGAAGAACAAGAGGCCGCTGTGCTTAGTCCCCCCCCTCCCCTTTTTGCGCTTCCCCAGATAGTGGGTCAAGGGGGGTGCAGCGATGCGAAGGAAAGTTAGTTCACCTTCGACAGCCGAGCCAAGGGACACGGAGAATAATTAAGGATACAATTACGTTGTTCACCATCGGAGTATCTAAGGTAACAGACTCTCGTTGAATTTGTTTGCCGACGATTAAGAAATTGATTCGTGGACTGCCAGAATCCAAAAGCTGCTGGAAGCATTGTTCAATATCTATATCTCTTTTCTGAATTATTTTATCTTGTTAATAGTTCTGCGCACTTATATCTCATAGAAACAAGCGGCTCGATAATCCCATGAAATTAGAACAATTAGTTTAATACTTTGCAATACTTTTCGAGCGATTCTCAGACGTCGTTGAAAATTGCTACAATATTTCTCAAAATAATTGCGACAATATCCGATTTATTATAGACCAGTTACATTATTATACTAGTATATATTAGTATAGAATTACTATATATTTATATTAACATATACAATTACATTAGTATATATTATTATATTATATATGGACCAATTATATTATTATAGACCAATCTTGCACTTTTATAAATGATAAAAATTTATTAAAAGAGCAAGAGTATTGTACGCGTTAATTACGAGTGAAATTGAATTTCACATGCTAGAATTGCAATAAATCTTGTAAAATGGAATTATTGGAGATGAGAGGACATGTTTCATAGTTCTAAATAGAATAGCTCCGACCGTAAAGGGTTAACGACCAACCCACAGCAAGAAACGCGTCCGAAAATAATCTCGAATACAACAATTGTTATTACAAAGAATTGTCTAATGTCCTGGAATATTTAACCGAGCCGTGATCGACGCAATTAGATATTCGCAGCGGTCTAGATCCTAGATCTCGGTCTCGTCGTGCTCGTTCTGTTAGCGACGTATCCAGAGACAGACGGACGGACAAACGGGCCTCGATCCGGGACAGCGAGTCGATGGGGAAAATTCGATGACCTATATAGCGGATGCACAATGCGGACCGGGATGCACAAAGGATGCCGGCAGATACGAAGTGCCTCGCGACTCCGTATCGATTCAGAATCAATACGCCGTATCTCGATGATGTGTCAATACAAAGAGCCCCGGCGTGCGCCCTCGCGAGAGACCCTCCCTTCCTTCACAATTGCTTCTTGTATCGAAGCCAACCGAAGGCGGTAGCTAGCTAGGCCGCGCGGCATCGATCCCAGAAGACACTGCGAAACTGCGACCGCGAGAGATCGATCGCCGAAGAATGATTGACAAGTCGGAATTAAATATCTATCGCGGCGAAATGTCAGTTGTAGCTCGAGTTCCATCGGCGGATCCTCGAGGACCTCTTTCGGGATCGATGAGTGGGTATTTATAGCACAGTCGAAGATGTTAGGCTATTTTGGATTGGCATGCTAATTGATCGAATGTGATCTGAGTTGGGACGTCTGGGACATTTTATTTCTCTCTTAGATTTGATTTGTTGGGAGATTTGATTTATTTGAATAGTGGACTTTGAATAGGGGACGTTGCGGGGGTAGGTGAAGAGCTATGAAAGGTGCATTTAGGTTGTTGCAATTTTTAGACTGTGTTTTCTTTAGCTGATTGTGCGCTTTTAGTTTTAACAATGAGTTCAGATTTTGTGCTGAGAATTTATTAATGGTTCATGGTGAAGCAATATTTGTTTAATAGCGAGACTGGTATTTCTAGATTCGTTTTTTGAGACAGTTGAACTTATGGCACTTGCGTGGGAATTATAATTTTGAGTCTGTCTTTTCCCCTGATCTTGCTCGTTACATAAAATAACGACGGTTCAATTTTTAGAACTACGAAAGAGTCGTGGGTTAACGATGAAACAATTTTTAATGAGACTATAGTAATTGAAAAATATTCTCTTTTGTTTTATTCTCCGTCTTTTCATCTAATTTCGTGCAAAATCGCCTGAAAGAACGATAGTTCCATTTCCGAGGCTGCGAAAAGGGCGTGGTTAACGACGGAAGCGAACGCCGTTTAATAATCGGCCGAGTACTTTGTTGGCGTCGTAGTATAAAATGAGCTGTTTGCACGTCGTTTACCCCGTAAAAGCTTCTAATAACAATGTTTGAAGAGGGAACAATGTGTGTTTGAAGTTCGAGCGATTTTCACCGGCCCCGTTTCAGATTTGTAGCGATGTAGTTCGATAGTCGGGCTTTGTCTAACGCCGCTGCGCTGTGATTCTTTGAGGGAATTGTTTGCCAGACGCGGCTGAATTCCGCCGGAAAATTTAATAACCCGCCCTCAGAACGATCTTTGTTTGTTCGCAGAACGAAAACAGAGCGCTGCGACTGAAAGAGCCGGCCTCGGTGGCCCTCTCCGCCGGAAATTCCGGCAACTATGTGGACCCAGATGGCACGGCCATCGTGATGTCCTCCGAGCTGCTCCCAGCACCCACTCCGGATCCTCGGGTGACGTGGAACTACTTCGACGAACAGGGGTAATTATTATTTCCCACTATCTACAGCAGCGCGACTCAATTTCCGGTTACGATTTCGGAAAATGCTTCGAAGTTTCGCTCTCTCTGCGAGCTCGGCGATTTTCTTCGTTTGAAAATTTAATCGACGTTCATTTCCTTCGCGTTGTTAGTCCGATTGATATTTGGTAAACGTTTGTTCTTAATTATCGTTTGTTGGAGGATATGGAAGAATAATGTCGATTGTTAATTGTTGTATATTAGCGACGCGTTTTATAAAATATTTGAGCTCAAAACTCGTCGATGAATTTTCATTGGTTTACTTCGTTATAAAATTTCATTGACAATTATTTCTTTTAGATTGTATGTCTGACTGACAATTGATAAATTTTGAATTATAGTAAGTTATATTTCAGCTCGAAGATCGTCGATGAAAATCCATCGCTTTTCTTCATAAAAATCGAAATAATAATTATTTCTCCGTCCAAATGACGTTTGAAGAATGTTTATCAATAATTATAACGTCTTAAAAACTACACAAGAATATTATCAATGATATATTTTATAAAATATCTGAGCTCAAAACTCGTCGCTAAAAATCCAACATTTATTTACATCGAAAGTCAATGATTAATATTTATTTCTAATTATCGTCTTTTAGAGACCACGCAAGAACGATGACAAGTAACATATTCCACAAGATATTCTCCATTTAAAAATATACATTCCCCGTTCAAAAATTCACATTCCCCATTTAAAAATTCACATTCCTCATTCCAAGATCAAGAACTAACGATCTCGTTTCAACGCATCGCTTCGACGCGAAAGAGAACTGCCGGAATATGTTTAATCAATTCCCCGCGAATCAGCGTAGTCCATCAATCTTGCATCGGTGTACACGGCGCGGCAAACGGAATAACAAATGCCGAAGAAAGCCGAAAACTCGCGCAAAGAGCAGAGCAAGCGGACTAATCTTCGTAGCAGCGGAAAGTGCGCGTAAGATCCTTCCGTCGCTCCTTAAAATAATAATGCGACGGCATCGAACTCGCGGATGCGGGCGAAGGGGGGAGGGGGAGATTTTAAGAAGTTCAAAGTGCATTATATCCCGATAACGGGGGCATGTGACTTTTACCTAACGGTCGCAGATTTATTCACGAGGGGGATCCCATTTGTTGCATGTCTAACAAGCTGAAAGCGCGCGAAACTAACGTCGCAACTTGCGCGACTACGGAACAGTAACGAAAAGTATTCGCGAAGTAGTTAGGATGCAGCCTCGGCCGCCGGTATCGAGGACTGCATACTAATAACCGTGTCGGCCGTATGCATTGTTAAACGACCGAAAAGACGATCCAGGGATCTAGTATTAATGCGGCGAACTCGTGGATTTTCGGAACTACGACGCGTTGCTGTTAATTATTTCAAGTATTAGCGTCGGAGCAACAGAACTCTTAAAGACGATTTTTGAAAATAGTATATTAATTTTATATATTAAATTATTGATGGTATTATATAAATATATTATAGGTATTATAAGATATTAATTGTTAACATCTTATCGACGGGATTATCGATGACAGAATTCAATTTGACGCCGGACGGTGTCATCCGTAGATAAGGTGTTAATATATTTTAATTTTAATAACAATATGTAATTTTTATAAATACCATAAATTTGACCTATTTATTGATGTATCAGTTTTCGTAAATGTCTAAAGAGATCAGGGCAATTTTTGCTTGGCAATGGAAACGTAGGAGATGTCAATTATAGCAATTATAGTGAATGCGTTAATGCTAGTTCGTTCTTCGAGGTGAAGATTCGCACATTTTCTTTTTTTACGCGGTGCAAATTGTTCCATTTCTTCGCGACATTGTTAGGACATGGATATTTAAGCGTTGTGAAATAATGTGTATTATTTTTAATAATTTTAAAATGTAAATTCGTATATATATTGCGAATGTTGGATTTTGGATTATAAATAATTGTTATTTTATCTATTGCTAGTCGCTTACCAAGTTATCTTCTCAGCTACGTCTCGAGAGGAGGTCTGAGAGCTGGGGAAGATCCATACGCGAGAAACAAATTCAATCAGGAGGCTTCCGATGGTCTTGCCAGCAACAGGGACATCCCAGACACTCGCAGCGCCATGTAAGTCGAACCTAAATGACAGATAATACGAACATATTAATTACAGGCTCACCGGAAAATTAACTTTTGAATTTTTCCACCAACGTGATGTTGGATCGTTGATTTAACGTTTCAGCTTTTTAATGAGTGGTATCAAAAGAACTATAGAATACTATAATAGGGTAAAAATAGGTGGTACAAATATATGGTAAAAATGGAATAGCTAACTGAAAATAGCAGGAACAATTTCGCAATGAATTTTGCAATACACAGACCATAGATTCATAGGTTTCCAATAATAGAATAATTATAAAATATAAAAATCTAACAACGTGCATTAGCAATATTTATGACACATTAAAACCTGAAAACGTGGTTTATTTAGTGATTATCACAAATTAAAATCTGAGAACGTACTCTAGTAACGATTTAAAAATAATAAGATCTGAAAAGATTCTTTATTAACAATTTAAGAATATAAAAATCCAAGAAAGTTCATTATTAATGATTTAAACATTATAAACTCTAAGTTAATTCCCTATTAATCATTTTAAAATATAAGAACTAAATTAATATCTTTATTAACGATTTAAAAATATAAAAATCTAAGAAAAAATATACAAATCTAAGTACTTTATTAATTATTATAAAATATCTAAGTGGAACAGAAACCGTGAATCACCAATGAGAACAAACACAGGTACCACCCCATAATTAAACAACTGCAAAATCCAAACTATCGATCTCGCTTTTACCGTCGCGCCAACCTTCAAGTCGTCGAGCTGCGTATCCGAAAGATTGCACTAAATATTCTCGTGATAAAATAACCCCCCTTGACACCGCGAGCAAAATGCGTCTGCCAAGCCAGGCCACGGCAACGATGCACCGGATGAACAACAGTAGAAATCGTCGTCCGCGACGAAGACGAGCAACGAACGAATGCTGTCGGTCGATCAACCCTTTCATTCATTGTTACTGGGAGGTTCGCAAGCAGTACGAGGGAAAATATCCTTCTCAGATCATCGCGAGGATCGCGGCGAGTCGATGGGAAGCGATGAGAATCCAGGAGAAGCAGATTTACGTTCGGGCTGCAACGATGCAGCGCAAGAAACGCAGACGGACTTTGTCCAGAAGGAATTAGGTAGATCCTCGGATTAAAATCACTGGGGCAATAAATAGAATTGATATTGTTTCTTTTATTTTATCCCGTTTTTTAAATTCATTTCGAAGAATTAATTGCATTCTGTTTGATCATTTTATTTGTTATAAACTCTAGTGAAGATTTAATTCATGTACGGTTGTGATTTATGTTTATTTGTTATCATTTATTATTATTTGTTATGTTTTATTATTATTTGTTACGTTTTATTATTATTTGTTACGTTTTATTATTATTTGTTACGTTTTATTATTATTTGTTACGTTTCATTATTATTCAGTATGGTTTATTACTATTTATTCTTATTTATCGAGTAAATGTCTGCTTGCCATTATTCTAGAATTTATTAGTGTTTGTAAAATAGTCAATTCATCACCCATTTTCCAAAATTTAAGCTTTCTAAAAAATCTTAGCAGTAATAATTAAAAAGAAGTGAAATAGCACAGCAGATTTGATGAACCTTTGGCAAAAATTACTAAGTCAGAATGAAAATTTGAGAATATATTTGCGACATTATATACAACTTATTAAAATTATTCAAAGCGATTTAATTATTAATTATGAAGATTGTTACCATTTATTACCAATTAATTACCAAATCATTACCAAATCATTACCAAATTATTATGAAATTCTTGCCAAATTCTTATCAAATTCTTGCCAATTATTTCGCATAAAAATCTGCAGCCCAAAAATAATGATCACAGCGCACTATCGGTTCCATCAACGAACTCTCTTCGATTTCGTGGGATTCGTAGAATAAAGGTTCCTCACAACGGCTCCTCGAGCCGAAATCGATACGACAGCAGCGCCGAAGTCCCGGTAGCCTAACTGCCCGGCATTCGATTCACAGATTCTCCGGGAGCTCGAGGAATTTCAAGAAGCAAATTAGCAGATCGAAGTTTCAATTACACAGAAAATTGCGCACCCTCCTGGCGGCCCTCTTCGCCAAATCGTGTCCTCCGCTTTTGCTGCAAGATATTTTGGGCGAACGGGAAACGGTTTTCGCCGAATCGGAAATCGGTCGGCGAACTTTCGACGCCCGGCTTTTGTATTTTTGTATTTTTCTTTTCTTTTTCGACGGAATTGTTAATTTGCGATGAACCTTTTGCGGCGGATTGTATTGTCTTTTGTCAGTTTATTGTACTGGGACTGTGTAAAATATTATATTGAGTTTGCATATTATATCCCGGGTATTATTCTCGGCGCGTTTTTGGCATTCGCGCCGGTGGAAGCGACGCGGCATTATTCCGCTCGACAGCGGCACAATTGAATCGTTCGATTAAATACAACCGCTATTGTGTCACCCCAATTGTGTGTCTGTGTCCCCGTGTGTACGTGTAGAATTTATGTACAGGCCGTTCGACTGACTGTGTCAAATAGTTCAGAGGGTGATTGCGAGTCGAGTATAATTATTCTCGCGGCACTTCCTTTCTCCGAGATATCAAAGCGGGGAATTGAAAGTGCAGTTTTACTGACCGATCTAAGACGAGAACGAAGAATTGAAAATGTCATTTAGCGAGCCGATTTAAGAGGGACGCGAAGGATTGAAAGTAGGACTTTATGCGAGCTATTCGAGACCGAAGCGGAGAATTTCAAATATAATTTTGCCAGTCAATTTAAGATGAAGACGAACAATTAAAAATATAATCGTACCAGTTAATTTGAGATAAAGACGAACGATTACTAATATTACTGTGCTATTAAAATTACTATTACAATTTAATACGAAGCCGAACAATTCAAAATACAATTGTACCAGCCAATCCAAGACGAAGACGAGAATATAAAAATACAATTTCCCCATGCAGTTTCAGACCAAGACAAAAGATCATGAATATCATTTTACCTGACAGTTTAAGAAGAAAGCAGATAATTGAAAATGTAATCGAACCAGTCGGTTTAAGACGAGTAGAAAGAATTAAAAGTATCATTCTCCGAGCCAATCCGAGACCAAGGCGAGCGATTAAAAATATAATTGTATCAGTCAATCCAAGACGAAAACGAGGAATGAAAAATAGAATTTTACGATGCACTTTTAGACGAAAGCGAAGGGATATAATTATCATTTTACCTGGCAGTTTAAGACGGAAACGAGAAATTATAAATATCACTTTGCCTGTCAGTTTCAGACGAAAGCAAGGCATCATAAATATCACTTTACCTAATATAATATAATTTGATATATAAATATAATTTGATATTTAAATATAATTCGATATATAAATATAATTTGAGATATAAATATAATTTGAGATATAAATATAATTTGAGATATAAATATAATTTGATATATAAATATAATTTGTTATATAAATATAATTTGATATATAAATATAATTCGATATATAAATATAATTTGGCCGGCCAGTTCACGACGAATATAAATAATCGAAGCGTCCGCCTCGTTCTCAATTTCGGTAAGTGCTAAAAAGTTGCGTCGTCGCCGGAAAATGTTCGGCATCGCGTTTTCCCCGTGTCGCCTGTAATACGAAATTCGCGGAGCCGATAAAAGCGAAGGATAAATGAATTCCGGCAGTCCAACAAATCCAGCATAATATCCTGTGTCGCTGTAACAGGGGGCGTTGTAAGCTCGTGTGTTTAGATTAGGATTTTACGGGAGGGCGAAAGGATGGCGGCTCGGAGGCGGTGTTTTTATTAACCCCGGCGTGAGAGGTGTAGAAAAGCAGGCAATACCATTAACCAGGAGACCCCTAAACTTCGCGAACTCAATCCCATTTCGCTGGCTCGGGATCGGGATCGGGATTTCCAAGGCCCTGTTCGCGCCGCGAGCCTCGTTCCCCATGAGAAAGAAACGCTGTTCCTTTATTCGCCTAACGTCGCCGATTTTACGTCGCCTTGGGCCGGGACCAAACTCAATTTCGATATCGAACACCGCGGTGGTCCAACGCCATAGCGTGCATCGTGACTGACCCCATGATTCCGTCCTCGTAACGAAGTAACGTCAGAAAAATCCTAAACAAAAATGCCACGAACCGAAACTTCTCCAGAAACTCCGGACAATTTTGTTACCGCTCGAAACTTCCATGGATTTAAAGATCGAAGTCTGCTCTTTAAAACGAGATCTCGAAACGTGATCTACGATTTTTTCCCGGCGTTTTATTGAGCTTAGAGTGGAAAGCGTGCCGGCAACTTTCCATTAATACGAGGACTTTGGACGACTAAACTTGGTCCTCGTTTTTCTTTTATAAAATGGAGAAAAAAAAATCGTGGATTAGGTTTCGAGGTGTCGTTTTAAAGGGGAGGCTTCGCACTTCAAGCTCGTGGTTGTTTCAGTCGAGGAAAAAATTTTTCAAGGATTCTGGAGACGTTTCAATCTGTAGTAATTTTACGGGAAGATAGGTTTCAGTTTTCCATCTATTATATTATGCAAAAAAATCTTAGAAACGAATCAAAGCCGAGGAATGAAAGCAGATACTTCCAGCTTTAAAATAAGTATATACTGATCTTAATACGACTACTTTTCACGATGTTATAGCAATTCGAATATCACCTATTCCGAAGCCGATTTGTATTTCCAGGAGAAACGTGTCTCGAATTTCCCACTCGCTGTATGATGCAATAAGATCCTAGAGAAAGACCTTGAAGAAATATCAAAGACAAGGTGCGAAAATAGAAACTTGAAGCTTCAAAATGAGTCGCGACTTATTGCCATACGATACCGTTTTACGAAATAGCAGGAATTTAGATACCGCCAATCTTCCTAAAATCAAAAATTCGATGTTCTAAGGAAAATGGGATCGCGTGTTAGTGGATATTGCTGGCGAATAAAGGAGTTAATCACAGAAGAGGTAGGCAGGACAGAGAGATGTGCTTTCGTTGACGATGGAAAGAGAGAAATAGAGCTAGAAAGAGAGAGAGAGAGAGAGAGAGGGAGGGAGAGAGAGAGAGAGAGAGAGAAGGTGCAATGGTCGGGTCGCGATCGATAGCACTTTGAAATCGAAAGGCTCGGCTTGTATTCGCCGTCCCGGAATACATTTTCCGGTGCTGCCTTTCCGACTGTCTCCGCCGGCATCGGAGGACCCTTCAATCCTCGACGGTGATCTAATTTCCTGGGTACTCCGGCGACTCTCTCGCCCCGGGTCGACTGTATCCTGTTTCACGTGAACAGACGCGCGTTCAACAAGTAACCCAGCCCTGTCGCGATCTCTCGTCGACGGAATCCTGAGACCCAGGATGTTCCTCGTGCCGTACTACCATCTCCTGGGAAGACGCAGCCACTGGAGATTGAGAAAGGACCGAGACACCACCCCCCTCGGTTCAAAAGACCTCCGCCGAAACGACTTAGGGAATTGCTTCGCGGAAATTTGCCGTTTTAAGGGCCGCTCGCTTCTGACATCGATTTTTCAGAAATTTGTCACTGCAATACTTTCGAAACGGTTCAACCATTTTATTAAGACAGATTTTATTAAGACAGATGAAGAGGCTGGAAAATTTTTGCAAAATCGGATTTTTAAGGAAAATTTATCGAAGGGGAACTTCGATAAAGCCTTTAGGATTTTTAAAGATTTTCGTGCGCTATTTTCTGATCACTCGCACTAAGTTCTGGCCACGCCTACTATGGCCCTGTCACGCCTACTATGGCCCTGTTACTCAGACTAAGCCCCACCACTTGCACTATGCCCCGCCCAGTCCCGCTCAGTGCCGCCCACTTTGGCCAACCGCCACCCACTATCACTAAACGATATTTAAAATTCTCCTATACTAAGTTGATGTTTAAATTATAATACCTCATGCTTGTATTGCCACGAGATATAAGAATTTTTAAGAGATCATAAAATTCACTACTTAAAATTTGGAGGTAATTTGTTCATACTAAGGCAAAGGAAAAAATAGAATAGCTAAACGAAAGAAGTATTGAAACGAAAGGACGTAATGGAAAATTTAGTTAAACTATTTTTCTGACTTTATATTGTTGCTATCGATTGTAAGTGACGCTGGAACATTGTCACTGATTCGCGATATTCGAAGCAAAGTATTATGCATCAGGGTAATCTAGTATTGATGACACTCTGGGGAAACATTGCCGATGTCGCTAGCAATCATTCGAATCAGTGTTAATTTAGTCAATCCTAGTAAAACAGAGCCCTCGCGGGGCAATGTATCGCAATAAATTGGACGTTTGCCGGAACCTAATTAGGAGCTCTTCGACATTATTATGTGATCATGACATACAACTATTTTCCATCATACAGCGACATATTTCTCTCTTTATACAAACTCTTAGATTTTACTAGAAATATTTTAATAATAATACTTTTAATAATACTTAATAATTGCAATAGTTATTAGTTGCGATAACAATTATACTTTATAATTGCAATAGTCATCACTTCTAACTACAATTACGCTTCCTAATTATAATAGTTACTAACCGTGACGACAATTATACTTACTAATTGCAACAGTTATTAATTGTAATCACAATTCTACTTTATAATTATTTTTATTACAACTAAAATTATACTGTATAATAGTTTTCGTTACAATTACAATTATACTTTATAATTGTACTAGTTACTTAATTAAAGATTTAAATTCAAAATTAAACTCAAAAATAATAAAGATTAAACTCAAATTTCTCACAGACTATTTCGATTCCGCATAGAGACCCGCGGTCTAATAGCAACCATGAGAAGTACCAATAATTAAGCGTCCTGAAGAATCAATCAGACCGAGTCTGCGAGTTAATCGAATCGAGCGATTAATCAACAACCGAATTAAGACGGCACAGATTCGGCGAGTCCGGGTCTCTCGCCGGTAACGAAGAATTAATCTCTAATCAAAGGAGTTCGTTCGATCGACCGATCGATCATTCTAGCTGCTAATTAACGATCTACTTAGGGAGGAGACCGGAGAACGGGCCGCGGCGAGATAAATGGAGGCTCCGTAACGGGGGGGAACGTGGTCGATCAAGGTTTCAGTAATTCGTCGCAATCGAGTTGCCGGGCTCTCGTTTCCCCGTATCTCTCCTTTCTTTCCGTTTGTCTTCGCTCCTCGCTGCAACCTTGCGTAACACCATGAATTATTCACCGGTCGATGAAAGGCGACCGGCGAATCGCAACTCGGTCTCTTGCCGTCTGCTTTCGAAAAGCCCGCGTCGATCTCTCCGAGTCATCGGAAAATATCGCGCGGAGCCGAAGCTGTCTAAAGATAAATTCGTCAAATGTTTATCCTCGAAAGAGAGAGAGAGACTGCTAAATATGGTTTAAAAGCTCCTCCTAGAAAATTCCAGCACGGTAATTAAAGCGAAGCTGGTTATGGAGTGGACTTTTGCGAGCGT
>CM052156.1:5561909-5623991 GCA_028455555.1 Augochlorella aurata | reverse complement strand
TTTTGAAAGAAATAATTATAAACCAGTCAGATCGAATAATTTAATAAACCTAGTGTTAACACTGAAGCCATTACTAGTGTTCGAACAATTAATTTCCTTCGACTTGTTCTAAAATAACCGTCGCCAATATTTCCACGGTAAATTATTATATAAAATCCGATTTAAGCAACATCTTGTACCAACGTCTCGTATCCGAACGAGTCGAGAAGTATTTTCGTCGATCATTATGTCGCTATCGTTTCCACCGACGTCTTTGCGACGGAGCAAGAGTCGAGTCGCTAGTTACCTCATGAAATACTTGAGCGTTTCTTTGTTGAACAGCTTCTTCGAAGGTTTCTTCGACATTGTGAACAATCGTAGATGAAAATTCGAGCAATCCAGCTCGTCTCACCTGTGGATGACGTTAACCTATCACCTTGGCACTCTGTCACTTCGACGGGCTACTTTAGGAATCGGGAATCTCGCGACACACTTCACAATGTAGAGAAACTAAGACAGTGGAAAGGAACTACTTTCGTGTTCGTAGTTTTTATTAGTTAAGTATTTGGTGAATAGTCTGTGGATTTTTATGGAAAGTAAATACTGTCGTAGAAAAGAATAGTGATTTATACGGTCCGTTCCTTCTTTAATCGATTTGGTAGAATGCAAGTAGCGTGTCTACGTTATTAAATGAAATTATAATGATCCAAGATTGTCGTTTCTATTATTTAATTAATTTCAATTATCCATTATCATGATCCAAGATGATAATAAATAATTTAATAATAAACGTAAGAGGAAGAGATTAAATATAAATAAATATTTTTAATAGCTTTGATAAGTTGAAAATGGTGTTATAGTATCATTGAATTCTTCTTTTTTGTCTTATTCAAAATATAAAGATAATCAAACATATACAGTATCGAATAAATAAATAAATAAATTGTCAAAATGGCAAGAAATGCACTTGCAAAATAAATCGTCCGATGAACGCGTAATTAAATCGAAGACAATCTTTTTTACATCGCGAAACAATCAATCCTAACACGCCTTCTACAGTGTTCAAGAAGCCCTCGATCCATCAATGGTCGCCCGTCGACCAATCGATTTGCATAACCGTTTACACGCATAATTTACCACCCCCGACGGCCACCGAGTTTTTTATAAACCTCTCGAGCAGCGTAGAGGTGGGGGCTGGAGATCCGATGCGGCCACCCCCTCGTAATAAATGCACAGGTTATTATTTCGCGCGTATAATATTGATGGCGCTATGAATGTTGCATGGAGGGGTGCGAGAAGCGCGTCGGGGGTGGAAACCAGCCCGCTTACGGGGTTGTTCCGTCGCGCATGCTCCGGGAAAGGGATGGTATTATTGATCTGGGAAAGCGGCCGAACGATGGAGCTTTCTCTCCCTCCCTCTCTCTCTCTCTCTCTCTCGCAAGTCTCAGCAGCGTGTCGCGACCACCCCGGCACCCTCGTCCACGAGAATATCGAGAGAAATTCTCGCAGCTTAAACCACCATAACGAAAATCATCTCCGGCATTTCAAAGATGCATACTTTCAACCCTAATTTCCTAGAGCAACCCCTTTGTCATATAAAGACGCCATTTTTCTTGATGCTGGAGCCTTTCTGCCAAAAATATGGTGACTTTTTGCGAGATTAATGATTATTATTCTTTTAATTAGAAATCGTGTAGAAGAATATAGTCTTTATAGAAGATAAATCTTCTATCTTTATAGAAGATAGGGTCTTTCAAGATCGTTGTTCAAGAGAAGATTGTTTAACCACTTCTAAGTATATAATTACCAAAAAGATGGACATATTAGGTATCATTATTATTATTATATTTATTTTTATTATATTTATTCTGTATCCTTGTAACATGCAGATTATTTAGCGAAACGTTCGAACTAATATTTAGATCTTTATTTACGCAATTCTTTGGTTTACGTCTGAACCATTGTACTCAAATAATAGAGGATTCTCCGGAACAGAGTAAAGATGATAAAAATATATAATAATAAAAATAATTAGTGTTCCAGTAATTTTACAATCTCCATTCGAGTAATTTATTCCAATAAAACCGGAAGAATTATTCGAATGAAGAATGAAGAAATTGTTCGAATAAAAGAATCGCTAGACCAAATAAACAAATAAATAATATGTTACAAATAATGAATAATTATTACCCGAACAAAATATCCAACTGGAAGAACTCATTCGAACAATTACATCACATAACAATATTTATTCCAAAAACAATTCGAATAACACAGTTTTATAGTCATTGAATAACCAACGACTCTAGTTCGCCACATACTTCTTCGAATCAATAAAATGCAAGCACGTCGACTGCGCAGAGATGCGGTCGGACAATGAATAAACAAGTTATGGAAAACGCGTGTTGCAGTTTCGGTGGTAAACACGATTTCTGAAACGACGGTGCCGCAGCTCAATAAATTCGCCATCTATGGAAAGTTGTGACGCTGCAGGAGGAAAGTTTGATGGAGGATCTGGAGAGAAGGATGAGATTCGGACGGAGGAGGGCCGCCGGGAGCCCTGTAAGCGCCAGAAATGGCCGCACCTGCGCTCCCTGATCCCTGAATATGCATTCCCGCATGTGCCACTCGCACGGGGCATTTCCCCCTGGAGCAAATCCTTATCCCCGGGAGCTTGTCGGTCCCCTAGGCCACCATTCCGGCCACTCAACGGTATTGCCGCTATTTTCCTTCTCGCGTATTATGGCCGGTGTTTCGCGATTCCATCGGACCGCCGTCGTTTACATGCGGACCGGTCCGTCGATATTTCCTTCATCGATGGTTCTTCTTCATCGGAAGCTCCTAAGCTTCAATACGAATTTATATAGTTCACGAAAGCTAGAACTTTCTATTCTGTTCTCTAGGTTCAATTAGAAATTCTTAAGTGACGTTAGACAGTTTTAGGTTCAATTACAAATTTGTAAGTGTCGTCGGAAGTGTCTAGGTTCAATTATAAATTGGTAATAGCCATCAGAAATGTCTAGGTTCAATTAGAAATTGGTGAATTGCCGTCGGAAGTGTCTAGGTTCAATTAGAAATTGGTAATAGCCATCAGAAATGTCTAGGTTCAATTAGAAATTGGTGAATTGCCGTCGGAAGTGTCTAGGTTCAATTATAAATTGGTAATAGCCATCAGAAATGTCTAGGTTCAATTAGAAATTGGTGAATTGCCGTCGGAAGTGTCTAGGTTCAATTAGAAATTGGTAATAGCCATCAGAAATGTCTAGGTTCAATTAGAAATTGGTGAATTGCCGTCGGAAGTGTCTAGGTTCAATTATAAATTGGTAATGGCCATCAGAAATGTCTAGGTTCAATTAGAAATTGGTGAATTGCCGTCGGAAGTGTCTAGGTTCAATTAGAAATTGGTAATGGCCGTCAGAAATGTCTAGGTTCAATTAGAAATTGGTGAATTGCCGTCGTAAGTGTCTAGGTTCAATTAGAAATTGGTAATGGCCGTCAGAAATGTCTAGGTTCAGTCAGAAATTCGTAAGCACTGACAGTGTCATTTGAATTAATTTCAAGGAATTTTTATTCACGTGAATATTTTCGGATTAAACTGTGTATTCTACCTACACATTAAACTCTAACCAAATTTACCATAAAATTGTATAAACTATATCAAAACTTACACATTCATATGTTATTCCTATCGCTATGAAATAATATCCTAAACGATCGCTGCTAGAACGAACGTCACTCTTCGAATAAAAAATCCTACAACCGTAAAAAGATCGATTATTAAATAATCGAACGAAGGATTAAAACCTGTTGAGAAGAGAGAAATGAACTCGAAGATTCAGAGGATGTACATCTCGACGTGTTTGAAAAGTTGCCCGACTCTGTCGTCGAGGCCGAGTCCATCCTGTCGTAGTTGGTCGACTTTTTACCCGCGAAGGGAGGAAACGCTTGTCAAGGGGCGACTGTGGCCGTCGACGGCTGTTTCTCGAGGGTGGCGGGTACCGAGGGGGAGGAGAGAGGGCTGGCAAATACGTAGGATGCATTCAGATCAGTCTCTCGCGAGGAGGACGGGGGAATGGGAGGAGAATAGAAAAGGTCTCGAGACGCGTCAGCAAGTAGAAACATCAAAGCCCGTGCCATTTCCTTCGGCCGAATACAAATGAAACTCGCGTATGTACGTGCGATTGTATCTTCAGCTCCGATGAAATCGATCCCTGGGATCCTCCAGCTCATTCGATAATTCTAATGCAATATTCTCGGCCTGCGTTTTCACTTTGCGCTTTCTAAGTGGTTCTAAGCAGCCTTATTCTGACGTCGATTTTCCATTTCGACGTTGTGGCTTGCTTTTAATGTCGTCTTTTCATTTAGACGACCTCTTTTTGTCTTGATGCTGTCTTCGGGGTATATGCAAGGCTGTGTACTTTAAAATAATGTATAAAGTGAAGTGAGTTAAACAAATGCCACAAACTGCCTGACTAAAAATTTCTTGAAATTAATTCAAATGACACTGTCAGTGCTTACGAATTTCTGATTGAACCTAGACATTTCTGACGGCCATTACCAATTTCTAATTGAACCTAGACACTTCCGACGGCAATTTACCAATTTATAATTGAACCTAAAACTGCTTGACGTCACTTAAGAATTTCTAATTGAACTTAAAACTGTCCGACGTCACTTAAGAATTTTTAATTGAACCTAGAGAACACGTATTTTAAAAAATGGAGGAAGCCAGGTACTTCAGAAAATGGGGGAAGTCGCATACTTTAAATACAATGTACGAAGCCAAGTACTTTAAAATGTGTACCGATCTACATATTTTGAAAAATGTACAGATCCACGTATTTCGAAAAAATGTATAAAGCCACGTGCCTTAAAAATATAGAAAGCCAGGTACTTCAGAACATGTGCACAGTCTGGCGCTTTAAATGCAACGTGCAAAGCCACGCGCGTCAACAAACCTGCAAAAAGAAATTCATTTCAGCAAACGCGCGAAGCCACGTGTTTCCAGAAACGGCCGCGCATCGAGCAGTTCGAGAATCGACCGGTACTTTGTTTACAAAGTCGACGAGTCAGTTGACAATTACCGGTCGACCGGGTCAGAAGCAATTGCGCTGCTGCGGACTCAGTTCGGTTTTTGCGTGCCGCGAATCGACGACGCAGCGTTTCCCGTGCAATCAGGGATTGATTTAGATCGCACTTTGTAATTACGAATCGAGTCCCCGGCATGGACGGAGCCTCTCTTTTTCGTCCGTCCGACTGGCCCTCGTCCGCCCCCGCTGCCACCCTCGCCGGGCTTTTGTGCCCCGACAATGCTTTTAATTACCCGTTCCGCGGCTCGGCGCGGGACTGCTCGGCGATCCAGACGTGGACACGCCGGATCGTCCTGCTGATTGGTGTCCAGGTCGATCGGACTTTATTACGAGCGGTAATTGTCCAGATAAAATATTCCTCGTCGCGTACCGCGTAATCGATCCTAATTGGCTGGGGATCAGAACGCTCTGCGAGCTGATTAAGCGAACCCCGGCGTATGTCACCGGTCGCGACACTCTCTGCTGGAAACGATCATTTTCTGGATCGCATTTGTTTAATAGATTAGTCGAGCTCGAGGGTTCGAATGGCTGATTTATGTAGATCTGTGTATCTCGTCATGTATCGATCATCGTAGATCGATCTGCGTTCGTTGTATACGCGAAGAAGGTGGTTTAATCGTTTTTCAATTCCGTGTTTAGTTGATTTGCAAGGTTATAATGTGTTTTGTGGTTAGTTAATGGCAGCTCTTTGTTATAGTAATTTTGGGAATGTGTCTAAAGTTACTGGATCTTATGTGGAATTATTAGATTGAATGCAGAACTGTGTAGACGTTAAGAGAATTTAAGGATATTTCTGTGTTAATAATTATTAAAAGAGGCGAGATATCTTCGTCCAACTCATATTCCTTTCAGAATTATAATTGTTTAGTTTCACTTTTAATGATCGTCGTTAGACCGCGGATCTTTAGGCAGATGCTTACTGTCATTAATCATTTTCTGAATGTCCGAAGAAGGCAATTTCTTATACTATTTAGAACTTGCGACACACTTAAGTGTATCATAAATGCATAAAAATAATTGTAGATTAATTGAACAGTTTTTGCGATAGTATATAGAGTGCAGATTGCATAAAAGTAATTATAAAAACATTTGAACACTTTTACGATAATATATAGAGTATATAATGCCTAAAAACGATTACAAAAATAATGGAACACTTTTGCGATAATATATCGAGCATTAAAAATTCAATTAACATCTAGAAACTATACAAAAATGAAAACAGTCCTCGCAATCATGTTAACTACGTTATTCCAATTTGTTGTAACATTCAACACTCGTCGTAATGTTGAAACAAGTCACTCACAGTTCACCGTGCATTCAGCGTAAACCGGGCACCTGTTAATTAAAGGAGCGTAGAGCAGCCGGAGCGTTCCGAAAACCGTTGAAAAATGAAAATTCGTCGAACAGAACGGCCGGGGAGTAGAAAGGAAGTGCGAGAGCCGGGGAGAAAAATTGTTAAGAGGAATTTCCTTGACTTTAAGTGACGTTGATGTACGAGCGCGAGAACGCGAACGCCGGGGAGCGGTTGTAATAACACCTACCTGAGAAGAGAACCACCGAATCGAGCGGCTCCCGTTAACGTTACAACTATTCCGTAAGTTACCGGATCGTCGTCGTGACGTATCCCACTCGCACGCAATTGATCGTCGAGAAATCTGCTGTTAGAAAAGCCTAGCTCAGGACTATATACTTTTCATCCACGCGCGGCAGGCGCAACTTATCGCAAGAAAATCCGCCGAATTTGCTGTCACTGAAATCGATCTGTGAATTGCTTAGAATTAGCAGAGTTTTCTCCCGTCTGGAAAATTTGACTATTGCCTTCAAATTTAAATTGTGCAGACAATGTAAAAATAGCTGATTTCTTTGTGTACTGAAGAATTCAGCTGTCGACGCTTGAATCTAATAAATGATTAATTGAATCTAATAAAATTATGCAAATAATTTGAAAATAGTCGAGTAGTCTCTCTATTAAAAAATTCAACTGTCGACGCTAATCAAACCCAATTCAATTATGCGAACAATGTCAAATTTACCAAGCTTACAACCTGTCAAAAAATCCAGTAAAATCGCTAATAAAGCTAAATAAACTAACGCAAATGATTTAAAATTTAGCCAAGTAGTCTCCTATAGTATAGTCTACTGAGAAATGCAGCTACCGTCACTGGCAAGACCCTGAATTGTTCGCAAGACTGGTCTCCGGACAGGGAGCTAATCCCGCGCGATCTTCGCAGCCATTAGTTTCCGGCTGATCGATGCAAATCAGTCAGCGCCGGGGATCGACCTGGGGCATTGTGGGTGCATCGTCCGGCCGTTTCTCTTTCTCGTTATTTATGCACTCGGATCGGGAGTAATTGTTTCCTCGGGAGGGAAGATAGTCTCGCCTTGATGCGCCGCCGGCCCGGGAACAGGCTTCCACATCGAAGTCACGGATCCGCGCGTGTCACCGCGGAAGCGTTCTCTCTCTCCCTCTCTCCCTCTCTCTCTCTCTTCTCTCTTGCTCTCTCCCTTTCTCTCCGTCTCTCGTCTCTCTCCCGTCAAGACCGTCGTCAACTTCTTTGGCCGTTGCTGTCTTTCCCGCGCGGAATCCGCGCGCCGGATTCCAGCGGCGCAGTTTTAATTGCCCGTTTCGGTTGAATTCAATCGACGCTCGGCCCTTACGGGAATCAATCGCGTCCCCAGGAATCCGTCCCGGATGCCTGTATAATTGCCGCAATATGACGACCACGGACACGGCTAATAACTTCTGGGACGGTCCCGTGATTCTTCTCTTCGCAGTCTTAATTAAAATTACGCTCTCGGTGTACACGTCGCGTGCGTGCTCGACGGACTAAGCCGGGGCTACGATATCGGCTCTCGAGCATGCACTCTCGTCTCTACCAACCTGGAACTATCTTTTCTCTCGCTGTTCTCTTACCTGGCCGAGCCGGCACTGTTATTCCTCCGGCGATGATAAGCTGCTGTTGCGGAGCTCTGTATCGGCTCGCGAATCTCGCGCGAGCAAGTCGCAGTGGATAGTCTCATTTGTACGAATGCTGTCCATTTTTCTTGTTTCGATTCGCGTTACCTTGAGACCGTGGAATGATTTGGTGGTGTAGGGGAGGGTCCGACAGAGGGTCAATGATGTTGTATTTGACTATTTTAAGTGGTAGCACTTTTATCGTGGTTTATTAATTCTTTATATGGGAATAAATGAATAAATATTATTTATTCTTACTATATATTAATGTACTAAATAATGTAATAAGTGTAATTTATTTATTTTTGAATCGAAATACGATCCTTCTGTTATCGAATCTTTCGTATATTCTACCAGAGAAATTATTAAAGATGAAGAAGTGCTAATAAACATTGAAGGAATTGTTATAACCCATCGTCGCCATTTCTAATTTATTAAATGATCTGTCCCAATTTTCTGCAACTTTCATGGACTTCGATAATCAACGCAGTCTTATCACATCTTTCAGATTTCTCACTTCTGTCTCGCATTCTTAACAAAGCATTCTAGCCTTATTTTTACTTGTCAACTTCACTGTCAAACTGTATAAAGAAAAATATGGAGTACCCTGTATATAATAAACTCCGGAAATAATTATGAACTAATGAGAATTGAAGCTTCTCGCCACTCCTTGCCGCATTACGAAAGCGCATTTGCCAGATTACAAGATCGCAGAGGACATTTCCAAAGTGGCATTTCTGCCGCCATTATACCATCATGAGCAGTTCCGACTTGGTTGCCACTGCCAGGAGAATTCTCGTCTCATGGTCTCTAGCGATACTGAAATATCGCGATTTACGTAAATGCTTCGAACGATGCAAAGCATCTCCGTGCGCGGTTCGACCCATCGATGGCCACGTGCAATCTCCGAAAAGCGCAATACAAGGAGGAAGAGCGAGAGAGAGAGAGAGAGAGAGAGAGAGAGTTATGAGGGCGGGCCGTGAATACGGGCCATTATTCCGCACGATAAAGCGATTCCCCTGCACTCACGGAATTATGTTTCCACTATTTAGCATCGGTCGGACGTCGCCGCGGCCCAGGGCAGTACTCGGTGTCGCACGAGGGACGGAGAACGCGGGGGATCCTGTCCAGGAGAACGATAGACCGAACGGAAATGGAAACTCCGTCGATAGGATCGTTTCCCCAGCGCCCCGCGACCGATTCGTTACCGTCAACGATCGATCACCGTTTCCGCGGCCCGCTTTTCGGGATCGACTTTAATCTCGAATCGCGAGCTTGCATTCATTCGAGACTTCTCCTGTACGGCTCGAGGTCTTTTCTACGCGGCATTCGACGGAGCAAGTTCGATCTCTGCGCAAACTTCTCGGTCGTCCAATTTATGGAAACTAGGTTCGAAGAGGCGTGCGTTAGGAACTTTTTGTCAGGCTGGTTTGTGCAAACTTATGATTTTATAAGATGCTTAGAGGATGTACTTTTGTTTTTAGAACAGGATTTTGCAGGACGCATGGCTGACTTTGATGAGACAGCTTTGTGGGGTCAGATGTTTGCGCAAACACGAAGCTATGTCGTCCAGTTTATGGAATACTGGAATTGAGAATTTGGAGGATTTTGTTAATTACTGACAAAATTGCAGAGATGCGAATTTTGTTGAGAATGTTTGGTTAGATTGTAGTAGTTTGTTCAAACGTATGATTTGACAGGATTTATGACGTCCGGAAGATTTACTTTTATTTTCTATGAAACGTGGCTGACTACTATAAAACAGGTTATAGTGTCTAAATGTTTGCACAAACAATGAGTTAATCACACATACACGATTTTATAAATACAATTTTCATTAAGAAAATTACGAATACGACTGCGATAGTTTGTGCAAACTTAAGATTCGGTGTAGTATACGCCAGTTTACGTTAAATAAACAATATATAGACTCGATCAAGATTCTAGTTCAATCAATTTTACTATCGCCACTGCAACAAATTCTGCAAAATTTGTGCAAACTTCAACCAAGAGCTATCTATTTAATTTCCATTGTTTCTGTAACCCGATTTCATCCCTCGAGCGAAGTCGAAATAATAGCAATTTTCGGTCGCGCAATAATCTCGAAAAGCTTCTCGAAACTCGGAATTCTCGTGGCGCATGTAAAACGGCGACGCTTGCGGAAATATTTGCGGGAAGTGATCGGTGCCGTACGGGGACGAAAACAGCGTAAGTGCATTCGCGGATACAGCATGCTCGTACAATATTCATCCGCGCGGACGTAGAAGTCGGACGCAATCCTGTAAAAATACAAGGTTTTACCTCGGAGGTATATCAGAGCTCCCCGGCATCCCCGCCATTGATGGCCCCCGTCGTACAATAACATTCCACTCCTTCCGCTTTTGTGTTTTGTGAGTCAATTCGAAACATGAATCGTATAATAATTCAACGGAGCTAAGGAAAACACGGTGGATATTATTCGTCCCACCTAGACCACCCTCGGCCTCCATATTTATGGGCGAGCAGCTTAATAGGAAATGATAGATGCCTTATTTAAAAGAACAATTCCTTATTTTCTTCTCCGCGGATGCGGCTAGACAAGACCATGGAAACGTTTGTGAACGAGATTATCAGACACCGTAGAGATTCCAGGCTCCGCAGGAGGTCTGAGAAAATTATTTATTAATACGCGACACCTTTGTTCGGCTCGTCTGGAATCATTAATGAACAATAATTAATACAGGGCCGTTGATATATCGCCTATTTTAATAAGCGGCTTCGAACCGATACACTGTAATCAAATTAATTGTTTAAATCATTTCGAGACTGTAGGAAATTATAGAAATTAAAAGCCATGGAATAATCTTCTCGTGGAAAATCTTTACGTTCTTTGTGGAATTAGTATACGTTTGCGAATGATCGCGCATATGTTTGTCGGCTTAGCGAGGTTTAAAATGAAATATAGGACTGGCGTAATGCCTTACGCTTTTGCGTAAAATTATACCGGGTGGGAGCGGAATAATGTATGTAGTTTTCGCGGCGGAGGCGGCCCGTTCGCAATTCCAATGAGAAAACTGAGTGCTAGGTGAGATTTCTGTCTTCTCGGCTCTCATACATATTGTGATTACTTCGGAGGGTGGCCGGAGGGGGGTGAAAGATGGAAGCCGGTCCCCGGTCAATGTGGAAAGAAAGCGTGGCACTTTCCTCTTCGCAGAGGGTGCTAATACATATCGGGGCACGCGGTTCATTAATAGTGAACGGGGACGCGAATAAATATTACGATCTGCGAGAGAAGTTCGGAAATTATCAGATTCCTTGGTATCCTAACTTCGCTTTACGTTCTTTCATCGAACTGGCCTGAATCTTTAAACTCATCCCCTATAAAAATCCAATAATACAAACCCAATAATATTCTCCATCTTTGAACCTCCGTAACTTCGTGTAAAAAAATCTCACGACACTCTAACATAGCTTGTTTTAAAGGGTGGAGTCTCTACTTTCTCCCACTTGCATATAGACTTCGTAAAAAATTCTAGTTACAAAATGGAGGGAGAAACTGGCGCTGCTTCATCGCCCTTAAAATTGCGAAAGTCCGAATTGCGGATGTCCGAATTGCGCTCTACGAAGCTGAACAATCTTTTTCGAAATTATTGCAATTTGAGCTTATAGAGAAAAGTCTCCCCTTTAAGATGACGTTCGAAAAATTTCTCTAAGATTTTTTTTCAAGATTTTATCGTGAATGGAAAACGTGCCGTCGATGTTGCACGAAACATTTTACGAGAGAGTCTTTAATTTCGAGGAAGTGGAAATTATTTAATTCGAGAATTGTTTTTTCAAAGTCGTTCGGACAGGTATCGGGCAATGAAATCGAAACCCACCCCCAAGCCACTGGCACTCCTGCAGTCGATTGTATCGCGAAGAAATATAATCAACGTTTTAGCGTAATCGCCGAAATAGAATCGTTCGTTCTCGTCTTACCGGTTCGAGGATCCTCATTGCCCTTATAGTAAACGCAAGATGGGGGTGGCCGCGCACGAGAAAACTCTGGAGTCAAATTACCTTCTCCTCCGGCAAATGGCGCCCTTGCGCCTCGACCATATTGGATTCCTAAACGCTGTCATTTCGGAGGGAAGTGCCTAGACGCGTCGTCTTTCTCTGCCAAATCGCCTACTCCCTTGTCTTAATCATCCTTATCGCCATCTGTATCTGCATTTCGTTAGGCGTTTCGTTCTGGCTCCCTTCTATCGCCATTTTTCAGTGGTCGAAAATTAGCAATGCGTTCTGGGTAGAGTAAGAATTAAATTCAATTTCGATTTAATTTACTAACTCAATTATTGTGAACTGAGGAAACTACCCTTAAGCGGAGCATGATGTACATCAATTTTGCATTAGTTTAATTTTATGCTTGTAATTTGAATTTATTAAATTTTGTTAGATTTTATATTTCATCGAGATCTCGTGCCTTTCGTATGTCGGTATTTAATTAATAATTAATAGTTTATAGTAATACAATTCGAATAGCTTGTTTGAAATACATAGATTGCAAACTTACGTTTTTTATTCTGCATAAAAATCCGCGGACTACTAATTATGTACATATTAATTGTTATTTTAACAGAAAAGATTTTCTATTTGCAGAAGTAGAACTGGCTCATTATTCTGGTTTTCATGAAACGGCGTGTAGAAATATTTATTATTAAATCTCAATAAGCAGTTTCCAAACTTCCTTAAATTCTGAACAAATTCACCCCTGTAATTGAATGGTTCTAGGATTTTTAACATTTTACGTAGCCTGAGAAAATGCAAACCATCGCTGAATTTTCATCGGAAGAAGGTGGCTCCTAACACGAATGCAGAAAATAAATTATGGTTCAGGACCGTGGTAGCAGGGGGTAGTTCCGGGCTGTCGGGTCCATACGCGATCAGATTCGGCGATCGTTCGGTCCGGTTGATCGGCTCGTCGAATTTCGAAGGAGGGCTGGAACCAATAAAAATGCCCGGCATTCCCCGGTTCAGCGGGAGTCCAGCACGCGTCCTCCTCCGCCTCGTTCCACCCTCTTTCCACCCTCGCCCATCCCCGCAGCTTCCTCGGCCGGAGCAGCGTCGGTATCCTCTCCTTGTACTTTCTCGAAGCCCATCAAAGACTAACCAAATATTTGCCGAGGTCTTCGCCCACCCTTCCCCGGAGCGGGCGTCGTCCGCCGCGACCCCTTCACCACCCCCTTTAAACGTAACCCTGTGACCCGTCCGAGTCTTTGTATCGGGTCGAGACTATCGCGGCCGCAGGCCGCTGGGGTTGACACTGTGTCATCACGGATTCTTTAATTTCTGTAATTGCGCGCGGGCGGGGCTGATAACAGCGAGAAGCTGACGAGGGTGGTTCCTAGAGCTTTTTTAGGGAGTCCTTTTTCTTCCGAGGGACAGGGCCCGGGTCAAACAGTTTGATACTTTTCATTACGGAGGGCTCTGGCTCCTCTTTGAAATTCCGATTGTTTCCAGCGTTCCCTGGGTTCGCCATCTTGTCTCTTGGGGGTTGCACGGCGTGCTCGTCGGGCAAAATTATTTGTTACTGAAACGAAGTATCGTTTAATCCAATCGGAGCTATTTTAATTAGAAATATGAAATCATTTTTCTGACTTACGCTATTTTTCCAATTTGTATAGCAAAATGTATTTTATGCATACTTCATGCATTTGATTTCATAATGGAAAAATTATCTTTGAACTTGATATACTTTATTCCGGTTTACTTAATATTCAATATTTTATTCATAATAATCTTGTCTCAAGAACTGTTTCGCGTTAATAATTAAATTGAATAACTGATTCTTTAAATAAAGTCTTACCATGTCTTTTCGTCATTATGTGATGCAATTTTTCATAAATGAATGGAAGAAAAGTTGTTGAATTTTCAAACCCCCTCGCGACTTCCTTGAACACCCTGTATACAGTAACTTCGTCAACGCGACAGATAATTGGATGAAAATCTCGCGATACCTTCTTTAAACATTAAAAAATAAATATAAAAAATCGCAAGATCATAGGTGTAATAATATCTTCTCTATAAATTATTTTTCAAGGGGTAGTTTCGCGAGGAGTCCTCGAAACAGAGGACTCTCTTGAATTTTTCCTCGATGTAAAACTGAATTAAATAACCTGGGTCTTTTTGCAATACTTCTGTCACTATTTCAACGTAACAATTTCGCTTTGCAAAATACCAATAGATTCGTAGGGATCGTTCGATTGCAAGTTCGAATGATTTCGATCTCCGAAGAGGCTCGACCGCTATCGTTATTAATTTTGATCAATGATCGCGTAGCTCGCGGGACGGCGAACGGTATCGAAAGAAATCGAAAGTCGCGATCCGATTTCTTCGCGTTGGATTCCACCGGTCGCATCTCCCTTTCTTCGAGGCAGTGGCTCGCACATCATGAATATTCATGCGGTTCTGACTTATGCAGAACGGCTGTCCGGCTAGGTGATATAGAAGGGTGCTGAAGAAAGAGAGAGAGAGAGAGAGAGAGAGAGAGAGAGAGAGAGAGAGAGAGAGAGAGAGAGAGAGAGAGATCGTCTTCTAGCTCGATCTCGCTCGTCTTTTTCCCCGATCACGGTAGTTTCTTGTTCCACGATCGATTCCTCGTATTTCTACCCCTCTCTGCCTTCCAACCCTCTCCTGCTCCACACCAGTCTCCTCGCGACAGCTACGAGTGCGCGTTCCTACGGGGCCTTTAATTAACAAGGAATCAATCAATGGCGGTCTTCATGGAATTCCGAAGAAAAGAGAGCGCAGCCCCAGATCGAACGGCGGGGCGATCGAGTCGTGGGAGGAAGACGGTTCGGTTCCAGTTTGTTTGACTCGCGAGTGCTCCGCCGAAGCGAGAACACCGGCATGGGAATTTTAGAGGAGGATCTCGGAGAGTAAAGTTTCGGAACATAGACAGAGTCTACTGGATCCGGAGAACTTAAATTGTCTTCGCCCCTATCGTTTTACGTACGAAAATCGTTCTCGCTTCGAGCGAACCTAACCGAACGCTATGCTTCTTTGAATCTTTCTATGAATCTTATAGAAATGTAAAATCGTTCTACGGGGGTTGTTTGTAATAATATTTTTACTTGCAACAAATGTTTATTATATATCCTTTTTCTTTGTGGATATTATAAAAATGAATAATTCATTCTCGATGAAGGCATTTGATAGGGGTAGTTTGTAATAATACTTTGACTTGCAGCGAACGTTTATTAAATAATGTAACAGTTCAGAAGATTTTCTTCGTGAATATTATAAAAATGAATAATATTATTTTTAGTCGCAGCGAATGTTTATTAAATAATAGAAAAATTCTGAAAATATTTCTACACATATAAAAGCAAATACTCTATTTTTAACGAGCATGATTATTCGGTAGATTAAACATTTTTCAACATTTATATACTTTAATAATTCCAATAAATTAACAATAACCCATTGATATATCAAAATTCCTCTATCTTCGCAATTTCAGATCGCAAATTCTGTTTTGCCGTAACTGTAACAAATCCGTATAATAAAATCGTGAATCCGTCGCGTTTTTAAGATCGCCTCACTCCGAGGCGCCCTCTTTCTCTTCAACAGTATCTTCCGCGAACGAGGTGTACAAAATCGTTGTCATTCATCGCGTACGTGGCGAAAAGCAATCGAGTGTATCGGGAAGCGCGAAAAACGCGATCCTTCCTCGAATCTGGCTACCGGTTCCCGGTGAAACGTGCGAACGATTAAATGCGCAGCATCCCGGCGTGTTTCACTTCTTCATAATCGGCCGAAGAAAATCGGTTCTGGTTTCCTCCCGATTTTTTTGCCGGTGGTGCCACTCGCCGGCCGAGAGCCATCGACGCGACGCATTAGCCGCAATTAATATACAGGCCGTGATTTCCAGCCGCTACTTAGAGGCCGCATTAGATTTCATAACGACGCGCGCCGATTAAATCTCGGTCTCTCTCCTCCCGCTTCGTTTCTCCGTCTGTCCGACGCCGGGCATCGGTCGTGTCGGCATTGTTCCCCTTCGTGGAATTATTATCGCCAGGGTAATATCGTTTTTAGCGAATTCGCGGCCGGATCGGCTCGCTCGTTAAGAAAACGAAGAAACCGAGACGGCAGGCACGGACGAGCGGAGATCGCTCGCATTTCTCCTCGTACGACCGTCGGAATCCCGACGTATATATGCGTCACTCGTTCGATCCAGTTGCTAATAAATGCGCGGATTAACATTCAAATTTCGCGGCCGTGAGGCGACTCGATGATCGCGATATTCTCGCGGCGCTCTTTCTTTTGCCCCCGCGCGAATTCTTCTTCTTCTTATTGTCGACACGTGCTGAATTATTTTATTTGCGATCGCTAGATTCGCTATCTATTATTCAAATTTTTAGTATTTATTCAATTTTCATTATTATTTTCATTATTATTTCACTATTATTATTTGTTATATTATTTATTTTATTATTATTATTCATTCAAATCTGTCCGAGCTCCGTTGAGATTTTTCGGAAATTTTCAAGGGGTAGTTTCTACCTCCGTAGTTGCTTTATCGTACAATTTCAGCCGAATTTTGTGGAGGAGTGTTCTAAGGGTAGTTTTGACATTGAAAGTCGTCTTTAGGCGGAGTAGCAACAACTGCAATTGTAGAAAGCCATGAGACCGTGTTCAAAGGGTAGTTTCAACTCTGAAAATCATTTCCAGCTTACGGCGACTGTAATTTCAGAAAGTTGTAACAAGCTTTCGCAAGGGTAGTTGTAATCTTGAAAATCATTTCTAGCTTCGTTTTCAGCAACTGCGATTTCAAACGTTCTTTTAAATATATTCCAAGGGTAGTTTTCACCAGAAAGCGACAGAAACGTGTTCAAGGGGTAGTTTCGAGTCTGTAAATCGTTCTCGGCGTTTGTTAAATACAACGACCACTGTTTTAAAAAATATTTTCAAACGCGTCTCGAGTGGCGCTTCTGAAGATCATCTCCGACCGCGTTTCCAATAACCCCAATTACGCGATTTTTTCCGAACCTGTTCCAAGGGTGCTAGCGGCCTTCGAAACGCTGCTCTTCTGCAAACAACACACTATTTAACAGCGCGGTTAAAGAGCTTCGGAACCGGCTCGGAGAGCGGCGTATAAATAGAAATAATTTGCAGCGCTCCTTAAAACACACCGACGATTAACAGAATCACATATATAGATCCCTTAATTAACGGCGGGAGCTCTTCGAACTTGATTCTGAAACGACGGAACAAAAACGCGAGGTTCTTAATTGAACAGTCGCCGTGGGCAATTAGAAATATAATCCGCCTTCGACACACGTCTCGACGACCGAATAAGTGTACCGCGAATTCCATAAATCGCGAGCCACGGTGCACCGTGAACGATTGTTTCCCGATTGCCGGTCTAACCGCGACAACTGCCGCCGGAGACACGGCGAGACAGATGCGGGTAGATGGACGGAGAGAGAGAGGGATGGAGATGGAATTAGAGAGCGGTATAGAGAGAGAGAAAGAGAGAAAGACAGAGAGAGAGAGGGAGAGTACAAATTTTTCAGCGTCGCGTTTATCTCCTTTCTCATCATTAAATTCACCGTATTTTACGTAACGTGGGAATCGGGGGAACAATGCAGCTGTACCAAGCGTTCCGCTGGTACAGAATCGATCGGTGAATTATTCATTCGCGCGAACGGCTCGTCACCGTGCTCTCTATTAATTACCAATGCAGAGGAAAGCATTGCGCAAACCAGAAAAATGCCGGCAGATCCCCGGCGCGTTAATCTCCAGCGATCGATCGCGGAAAATTCTTTCGCGTCGTTCACACTCGTTAACCTTTCCGTTTCGGACACTTATTAACCCCCTCCGGCACGCCCGGCATATCCAATTGAATTCTTCGCGAATACCGCGACAGCCAGCCCGAACCCGAGCATTTGTGTTTCCATCTTTTTGTCAGATCTGCCATTTTCCATCGCCTCGCTGATTTATTTATCGGCGCATTGTGTTCCAACTAGTTCTTCTAATTACTAGTATGCGGCCTAGGAATTTTCATTCGATCTAGATGTTCAACGTCGTCGCGTCGCGCAAGAGTATTTCACGGAGGAATTTCTTCGAATAAATTCCTATTGTTCTGTCTCTCTGTGTTAGCCTAACCGGTACTTTCTGCGTCGACGTTTGTTATTTCAATCGCAAGATTTACGAAATCTGCGATCGTTTCTCGATTTTGGATTTAACACGTTTTGCAGTTGGATTTATTTTTAAACTAATTGCGTCCGACTGTTCGGAATATTTTTAATAATTACTTTTTATACGCAAGTAGAATGTTATAGCATTTATGTAAATTACAGTGAATTTACGTTTAATTTACATTCAATTATTTTTTGTCATAAATGTGTAAGGTCCGAGAAGAATAAACAAAAGGCCCTGTGACGAATTGCAACATAGTCTCTAGTAGTATAAAAGATATTCTGAAAAATCGATAATTAATTCCGTCTTGAATTTTTCATGTCGGATCAAACATTTTATTATAAAATACCCGGGAAAATTGTTCTAATATTCGTCTATCGCAAGTGAAACGTAAATAATTGTATTTCTATCTCACTAACCAAATTCTTTGTTGATTGCAGATGGCAAACGCAGACGGCGAGCACGTTAAGCGGCCGGAGAGGTGGAAAAGAAGTAAAAGGAAGACAAGAAGCGAAGGATCTTCATCCGGTAGCGTATCCCAAGTCCATCCATCGAACGAAAGTGTACTTCTCCCGTCTGGAGGCGCGGCATATCGCTTTTCCTCTCGCAAAACTCGTAATGAGGGACCTCGTCCCTCCTCCTCCGCTTCCTTCATCCTTCGATTTCTCCCTCGGAGCCGCGTCTGCCCGTTCTTTTGTACGTCCTCTCCTCCTCTTCCCTCCGTCGAGAGTTTGTGGAAGTGCTCGGGATTCGCGACAGAGGGTCCGTTAATGAGCAAATATAGGGTGTCCATTAAGTCGCCGGCAATCCTCGCATCGCAGACCTCGAGCCGGCAGTTTCCCGCTAGCCTGCCATCGATCGTCCGGAATCTTTTACATCCGACGCTGTGTTTCGTCTCTTGGTTCTGCGATAAGTTTCGCAGAGATTATGCTAGATTCGTTGAATTCCTTGAATTCGTTGTCCGTGGACCGCGGATTTTTTGACAGAATAAAAATTGCAATAGTTGCAAGGTACAGAAATTATATAGCTATTTCCTTTTCTAATTATTTTAGTGACTAAATATTTATTTATATTATATATTTAGTGAGAAAATATTGCACTAGAATGTTTTAATTTTTTAAATGGTTCTATTGTTCTTTATTCCATCTACTTTGCTTGAAATCCGCGATCTAGTTGTCTATTTACAACAACCCTTTGCCATTTCTGATGATATTTTTGCAATTTTTACTAATCTTTTACAATTTTCAGGAACCATATCTAATTATTAACAAATGTCTGCAATTTTTAGTAATCTTTTGCCATTTGCAGGAATTATTTGCAGTCTCTAACAATTCTTTTTTATTTTCTAGCAATGTCTTGGATTTTTTATCATTTTTTTGCAACTCGTAGCAACCTCTTGCAATGTCTAACATCTTTTGGCGAACGTCTTACGACTCTGCAATTTCTACCGATATCTTTGCAATACTTAGCAACCCTTTGCAATTATTAACTATCTTTATTTTCTAGCAGTGTTTCGTATTTTCTATCAACGTTTCCCGTCTTGCAATTTTTAACAACCTCCGATAACTTCTGACAAGCTAATTGCAATTCCTAACAACGACTAGCAATTTCTTCTCGCAAAAGACTAAATAAATTCCCTATTAACTTTGCACACTGTTCAATTAAAATAGCAATTTCCAATAAAAAAGAAAACCTCTACAACTTCTCCAAATATAAAATAAAAGTAGCAAGTCGAACCAAGTATGAAATCAAGTACACAGCCTCCAGCAGAGCATCCCAATCGGCATTGGCAATTTTTCGAAAATCAGCGGACGGTTCGAAAGCAAGAAGAAGTTAGTCGACGTCAAGAGGAAGGTTAAAGAGGACCGTGCGAATTTTTGCAGGTCCCCTGTCCAAAGTGGAAATGATCTCTTTGACTTTCCGTCCGATGCGGATCCGAACGGATACGATTCGAGGCGCATTCAATTCGCTAACGAGCGCCGGTGATTAGCCGGCCAGTGTCCAAGGGTTGGAGAAGATACCCCGTCCACCCTCTCATTACCCGGCGAGGCCCGATCATTTCACGGAACAGTCGGTCTAAATTAGCCGGCCGGTTTCTGCGCCGAGGCGTTTCCAACGGAACCTGAAAACCCGTCGACCGAATCTCTTCTCTGCTCTTCGATCGTGCGTTCAAATTTCTCTCTTCCATGAATCGGCCCATAGAAAGCGCTTCCTCCCATAGAGAAGCATCCGGTGTGTCCTCTGTCTCTTCCTTTTTTTCCGAACTTGTTCTCCTACCGTTGTTTTTTCCTTCTCTCTCTCTCTCTCTCTCTCTCTCTCTCTCTCTTTCTGTCTCTCTCTCTCTATCTCTCTCTGTCTCTCTTGGTTGGATTCCGGCTCGGCGAGCGTCGTCAAACGGATCAATTAGGGGAACGATGGATAGGAGAGTCATTTGTTGGCCGACTGACAATTGTTTATTCGAATGGACCGCCGAGATCGGTGAGTCGACGGTCTCTTTAGCTACCTTCGGTGCTAATTTCGGTAACTGACTCGTCGGTCCATGACGGGCGCCTTTCGTGTCCCAGAAGGAGGACACTGTGTGTCTTTGTACAGTGTTGTGTGGGTAACTATCCTTCGCCGAATAGTCGTCGTTGGATGAGAAATGGGATTAGTTTAATGGTAGCTGGTGCGATTGAATTCGGTCGCGCGGTTCTTTCTTCGACGATCGCCTTGGCGATGCTGCGTTGTGTAGAGTTTCTTCGAAGCGTTTTCTGCTATTTTATTAATCTATTAACTACCAAATTTTTTCTTTTGAATTTTTCATGGGAAAAGTTATGTATATACACCGAAAGTTAACAATTTCAGTCTGTAGGGTCTATATTTGGTCACGAGATTAACTAAATAAATATAATTAAAAATACAGATAAAGACAGATTATTCGCAAGAAGAAAGTTAAGTTACTTGTTAAACTATATGGATAAATGTTGAAGCTAGACTTAGAACTACATAGAGCTAGTAATCAAAGTCTACAGTGTCTAAAAAGAGCATCTACCACGCCCCAATCACAATTCACAAGAATTAAGCTCAGTTCACTTGCTTAACTAAAAAGACAAAATACAATAACTAAATCTAAAGTAATATAATATTATACACAATAGAGACCTACATTAGAAAGCTTATCTACCACGCCCCTCCAATGAATATTTATAAAAGAGCAAACCTACCAACATTCTCAAAAACACAATCCAGAATGTCCACGCTACTCCACAAAGATAACTATTAAACCAAGAGGAACAACCATGTCTTTAAGAAAAGAGGAACAACCAAAGGTCTTTAAAAAAAGAAGAACAACCACGTCTTTAAAAAAAGAAGAACAACCAAAGGTCTTTAAAACAAGTCTCCCCGCACCATCGATCTAAGTCTCCTATCCAAAATCGTCGAGCAAGCAACCACGCATCGCCTCGAACGAGCAGCGATCACCAAAGTCGCCAGAAAACGAGCAACCAGTGATTACCACCTAGCAGCAAGTTCAAGGCAGCAGAGAGACGGTTGTCGAGGAATTAGTCTCGTAAGCCTGGAGCGACAGCGGGCGAACTTGCCAGAGGACGACGAGCACGGGGGTGTGTGTAGGGGGTGGGACGGCAGGAAAGTGTTCGGTAGATTGCTTCTGATAGATAATAAAGAGGGCATTTCTCCGAGGGATTGTAGCGCGACGGTAACAGCGCTACCGGGCCGTGTCTGTTCGCTGACAGATATTATAAGTAATTTTGCCGAGGATAGCGAAGGACAATGGCGGCCGGGCACCTGTCCGCCGGACCGGGACAAGGCGGATGTTACGAGCGGCCAACGTGACACCCGTAACTTCTTCCCTCATCTATGCCTCTGCTTCATACCCGTTCGCCCCTTTTTTTTATTTCGTCGCGCTATCTTCACCTGGGAAATTCACCTATCTTCGTCAGCCACGTTTCTCCTCTGGCTGGGTCCATCGAGGACCGAAAACTTGTTTGCGATCATCCCCTAAAACTTGGGGAGGGCTCTTTCCTTTGGTGTTTTAACGATGCTTTATTTGACATGTGGCAGAACTTGGCTGCCGTTTTTGTTGCATAAAGTGGTCGGATGGAATTGCAGGAAAGATTTTCGGGTGGTTGTGAAGCTTCGACCTTGAAAAGGGTAGTTTTGATCAGGAGAACAATGTGGCAGATTTGATGGAAATGTTAGTTTTAAAATAAAATGAAGAAACAGTGGTCGGAATTATTAGAATTATTTAGAATTATTATTATTGGACTGTAGATTTTCATTGAAAATTAGTTGTTGAAATATTAAAGAGATGCGAAATAAAAAGGACGTACGAAGAATATCATAATATTATTATTATTTTATTCCCATTTTTATTCGGCAAGAAGATTCACAGTCTAATTATTAGTTACATGTAAACGCTATTAAAAATATTATCTAGTACACGACAGTGCATATTATAACGCACATTAACTACCTCCAAATGCACATTTGCAATGTAGTGTCCGTTAGATTTTCCCCTTACATCATCGAAGAACAAATTACAAGAAAATCCCATAAAATAAATTACCAATAACAATACCAATTCTACCCGATCAACAAAGATAAATAATCCTAGATCCTACAGAGACCGTCGCCCCCACAAGCCGCCCCGAATGAAAATTTCATTCCATTAAAAAGAGGGCGGTGTTTCACCCCGGAAATCGAGAACCACCCCATGTAAAACTGAAGAGGCAAGCAATCCCTCTCTCGCAACTCTGACGCCGGTGTCAGAGTTCCGAAAGCTAAGGGATCGGATCAGCGGCGGGGGTGGTCCAGAAGGGGAGCCAGCGCAGGGGGTGGACTGCTGGCGAACGCTGATAACGCGAGCCTGTCGGCTGTTATGTCTTGGAAGAGTCCTGTTTTCGGTGGAAACCAGAGGGAGCTGGAGAAGGGAGCGCCGGGGGTGGTTTAATTAAAAGAAACCTCCTCTCGTTCGACGCCGAGAGATCGCTCGAACTCGAGTTAACTCCGGGGGTTGCGACCTTTATGACGGGTCCCACCCCTTGGTCGGTTCCCGGCATACATCTGCGCTAGCGAGATACGCCTAATGGCCGGTCGGATTATTAAGCAGTGCGGAATTACCCGGACTGTTAGCGACCATTATGACACCTCCCTCTCGGAGCCATTGATCGCATGATTTCGACGAGCGCCGCGATCGAAGGACCATTTAGATCTTTGGAGCATGGTGGACGACCGTGGGAATTGCTATGAGTGGACTGACGATTTTACGAATTAGAAATTATCGCGTTGTGAAGTAGCGAATTTAAGAAGATTACGAAGCGTTATTATTAATTATAAAAATATATTACATATTAATTATAAAAATAGTCTGCATTTGTTGCAAAACGCAGAAGCTAGATGGAAGTTTACTTCTTTTTCTAATAATTTTAATGAATTAAAATAATATAGCAGTGGCTCTGAATTCTTTAAATGCTTCCACCGTGTTGCATTCGATCTACTCATTTCGATCACAAATGCATAGCAAAATGCACTTGCTGCAGCACCGACATTGTGTCTGTGAAAAATGTTTAAGCATTTCAGGTGTTTTTAGAATTATCGAAACTTCTTCGTATCTATCTCCAGTTGGAGACAAATACGAATCTCACAATTTTTATAAGTAATTCTAGACTGCATGCACCTTATGCATTTTATGCACTTATGCACTTGTGAATACTCTTAGCTCTCCTTAACAGCTATTGAATTACTATGACAGTATCTACTTTGAAATTCTCTAAATCATTTAGAGAGCAACCTTTCAATTACGAGAAGTCGTACCAAATTGTATGCACTTTATGCACTTTGTGCACTTTTTGCATTTTATGCACTTTTTGCATTTTATGCACTTTTTGCATTTTACACGCTTCACGAAATCTGTATACTACTTCAGAAGCTCTCGAATCCATCGAAATGTGATACCTGTTCGCGACGTCTCCGAATTGTTCGCACCGGAACAGGTGGAAATGCGAGCGGCGTCGAACGTAACGAGTTAATTTTCTGATAGTCCGTTCACGCTAACACGAGAGGGGACCGGACACGGTTCACGTGCTCCGCCGGCTCCATAAGCGGGCCTGTATCGCGGCTCATTAGGCAAATGGGCTTTAAAGTGGCCGATAAAAATCACCCTTGCGCGACGCTCATCCCCTTCGCCGTGGGTATTAGCATAAAGGGTTAGCCGCGGCCCCCTTATGAATTACAATGCGTTTCACGGCTGCTGACTCCGGTAACAGGTAGATGGGCAATTCTGGGTCGAGACGTAATGGTACGTCAGGTGTTGGCGCGCGCATCTCCGCCTTCGGCACAGTGTGCCTAAACTCGGAAATTATAATTTATTTCATTCCACTGTTCACCGACTGGGATTCAGTAGGAATGTTTCTCGGCTCTCGGTTCGAGTAATAGCAGATTGCTATGAATTTATGATCGAATATACCGGGCGAATTACCAAACAATGAACGCGTTAGGAGAATTTATAAGTGACGTCATGGTGTTCTTAATGTAATAAAATTAGTAACGAGAGGAACGGCAATATAATTTATTAAAATCATTAATAAAAGAAATATTATATATAGCTTGGGTATTGCATAATTTATGCAAATTATTCATAGGAGAAGCAGGGATTATATAATTTATTATAATTACACGCAGAAGTAGTACTAAATAGTGCACGTAGCAGGTGAATTTAAGAATGTTCTTACATTCTCCTTAATTTATTAACATTTTTAATAGAGGTAATTAGAATTAATTAATGGATTAAATTCATTTAAGTGCCCATATACTCCTTGTTATAGTGACGTTATTAAAACGTGATATATATATTCTCGTTCAGCTGCTTACGATTAATCCCGAAAATTGTTACTTTCCATGATGCTCTAATTAAAAACAACAAAAGGATCGTAGAAACTAGAGTAATTTTATTATTAACGCATTAACTGGCAACTGAACAATCTCCAACGATTTATTTATTTTCTTACACAGCCAATAAATTGCTACATAAAAATTGATATTTCTTGTATCAATTAATGTTACTTGCCATTACCAAATGTCAGTAATAAAGAAATTAAATTTCATCAGAAAATTAAATTATCCAGCGTTATTATTCACAAAAATAAATATCCCAAATTTTTATAAAGAGTTGCACACGAAATTATA
Organism: Augochlorella aurata; assembly: GCA_028455555.1. Taxonomy (NCBI): domain Eukaryota; kingdom Metazoa; phylum Arthropoda; class Insecta; order Hymenoptera; family Halictidae; genus Augochlorella; species Augochlorella aurata. The sequence goes on along the minus strand of CM052156.1, from coordinate 5,598,620 downwards.
GCTCGAAGCACTATAATATAAATTATAGTTCGAATAAAATAAAAGTGGCGAATTAAGATGCGCTGAAATACATTTTTATTCTCGAATAAAGTTGCGTTTGCTCTTCTCGCCTACGAGACGCGATAGTTAAACAGAAGTTTCGACCCGATACTCGCCTAATCAAAATAGTTGACCGGTCAGAGATAAAAGCTCGCCGAACTCCAACGAATCCGTCGAGGGTTAAGCGTTCGCCGACCGATTTCATTCTCGTAATCCGTTCTTAAGCAGCATCCCCCCCTCTCTTTTTACGAGGTCCTGGCCTTCGTTCACGCTACCCGGTCGAGATAACGCGAGCTTTATTATAGATTGACCCCCGCACTCGATCCCTCGTTTCGCCTCGTTCTCGCACACCCCCGCCGCTGCCCGGCCCTTCTCTTTGTCTCTGGCTCCAATCCGGAGGATTCTCTCGCCCGTCGAACGGTCCACACCCTTTGGACCATTTATCTCGATCGTTTGCATCGAACGGAAACCTCGGACTCGACGTCGAACCATTACAACGGGATCCTTCCTTCATCGAGGCGAGACCTTTTCCTGCGTGAAATATCGACGCCGCGATTCGTCGAACCTTCCGAAAAATGCTGGCTAACCTCCCAGCCTCTCTTCTTAACCTACGATTCACGGCTTCGTCCCCGGTGGACTCTTTGAAGCAACTATGGGGTTGGTAAACTCGGATCTGAGTAACTAGGCTTCAGATTTTTACGCAGATTGTATTGCTGAAATTATAGACATTTTTAGACGATTTGAATTGCTAAAGTTAATGTTTTATTATTCGAACGATTTTGCAGATATATAATGAAATATATAAAATAGAGATTGATAATTAAAATTAGATTCGTACAAATCTGTAATAAAATATATAAAATAGAAATTGATAATCAAAATTAAGTTCTTATAAATTTATAATAAAATATATAGAGCAAAAACTGAAGTTTATAGAAATTTGTAATAGAATATATAGAAGAAAAATTGAGAATAAAAATTAAGTTTATACAAGCTCGTTATAAAATTTGATACACAAGTATCAGCAGCCTAATTATCAACGTAAATTCGAACGGAAAAATGACTGCAACATTTTACAGATTGTTTGGTTGCATGAAGTGTCCGTAATGTGGTTAGATTTGCGCGAATCAACGGTGATCAAATGCAGGGGCTTCCGGTTTCAATGAAGCCTTGATTCCCCGAAAACTCGACGCATTCATTTCGCCGTCCATTGTATTTTTTTCGTGCACACGCCGGTTGTCCGCGGCCTGCAGCCATTGTACTGAATTACCAATTGGCAACAACTGCGCTCAATCGTTCGGAATAATGATGACCGGGGCCCGGGAAAAGGGTCAGCACGTACGAATCATTCGTCACGACGCGACGCCGAAGAAAATAATTCATTTCCTGCCTTTTTCACGGTGACCGGCCGAGCCACGACGTCGATCGAATTAACACACGATGTCGATTTGTTTTCGAATCTCCCGCCGGTCCTGGCTCGACCCCCGCCGTCCCCATATTTTTATTTCAACAATTTCTCAGACCGCTGAAACACGGCCGAACACTGAATTATCGTCGTCGTCGAACTGTCGGTTTTCGAACGTCTGTAACTTCGTGTAAAAAGATGATACGGAGCTCTGCTTGTGCTTATTTTAAAGCGCGAACTCTCTACTTTTACATATATTTTTGTCACCGATGGTAGTTTCTATGAACATTATTTTTTATTAAGGAACAGGGTACTTAAATTGGTAAGACTTTATTCGTCCAAAGAAACACCGAATTATCGCCGTCGAAGAAATGTCGGTCTTCGGACGTCTGTAATTTTGTGTAAAAGAATCGTACAACGTTCTATCTCTACTCATTTTAAAGCTTAAAGATCGTACTTTTATCCCAATTTTTGCCCTCGATCTTAACTTCTTCGAAGATCCTCTTCTACCATAAAACATAGCAAGAAGCCGACATCGTTTCCTACATTTGCATTTTTGCACATTCTAACGACTCTGCGAAGTTCAAATAATTTTTCTCCGCACTTCTTGCAACACTACCATATAAAACGAAGCTTCCCCTTTACAACAACCCCTCAAAAGTCGATCTACGATTTTTCCTTACGATTCTATCTTACTCTGAACGAGCAGTACGCCGCTGAGCTCAAAGTAGCCCAAAGTGCAAGCGTTAAAACAATGAATATGCGACGATACCAATAACAGCGATAAACAAATTATTAAGTAATCCTTCACACAGACATCTCCACACATCTGTTTGCCTAGTCTGCCGGTCATCCGTTTGAGATACGAGTGTCGGAGCAGTAAAATCGTCGGAACTCGACACCAGGGAGTTGCTTCCGTGAGAGCCGGCCATCGTTTCGGTTATTACAGTTGCTGTGCTCGGTCGCGCGGACTTCCGGTGTTTCTTCGGGAATCCGCAATGGCCGATCGGCCGGCCCGCAAACAATACAGAAATTATGTTCACGAGAGTTTCGCCGGGAGTTTCGCAATCTTGGCCCCCGCAGTTTCATCGCCGGGCTCGCCGTTTATTCAGGACGCATGACGAGCTTTACACCGCCGCGTATTTCTATCCAGGACTTGCGGGAATCTACGGCCGGCAACTTTCTCGATTTAGGGGATGATTTGCGAGGATCGCGCCGCCCTCGCCGCTTCCTCCCCGAGCCGTTTCCACGGCCGCCGAGATTATAGGATTTTGCATTTCCGCGGAACTTCTCCGCGGACTTTTACGGTTTATTGCCGGCCGCCGGTGATACAGCTGCGCGACGCACTTTCTTTGCGAAGTTTCCTCGGAAACGCGAGCAGCCTGACCAGCTTTATAGCCGTCGATGCGTTGTTTCGGTGACGCATTGCCCCTGCTACCTTGTGACGGTCGGCTGGAGATTTCTTGGTAACTTTTGTTGCGGAGGTTGGCTGAATTTTTCAATCGTTTAATCGATGGGCGTTTATGCATGTGGTATGTCCAAAGGATGTAGGCGGAGATAATATGTATTATAATGTAGACTGCGGATTTTTGTGGAAAATAAAAATTGCCTGCATTTGTTAGGACACTAGGTAGATATTTTCTGTTATTTCTTTTCGTTTCTTACTATATTAATACTTATATTATATTTATATGACATTAAATATTTCTTTTCTTCTTAATCAGTTTAATAAGTTCGAAACTTATCTTGAAATTCTTGAGAGACTTCCGCTGTTCCGAATTTGATCTGCACGCTTTATCGTAAATGCATTAAATCCGCAGTCTAAGATCGTAATCAAGGCATAAGGGTGACATATATATAGGTATCGAATAATTAATTATTTATTCTTTACTTCAAAACGTCTGCTCTTCCCTATAACAAAATCGATTCCGCTCCGCTCTTATTACCCCCGTTTACTCTTTACGTTCCTTTGTGCAGTTGAAATGCTATCACATAGGCCAACATATCAATAATATATTAATAATTAACAATATGTTACATATTAATAATATATTTATTACAAAATTTGCGTAGAACACTCTCACTCAACGCTGACAGGTATTTCTTCCGAAACAGATTTTTCAGCCCCGAAGATCCTCGCGTAAAGTTGCCATAATCGCCCATACTGTCGCAACGGATCGTATTCCTCTCGAAAGTGGGAGGTAAACGGTATCGATTCCGCGATCGATTTATGCAACAAGACCGGTCGATTGTTTCGAGGCGCCGTATCAGGCCGGCCGCTTAATTATCGGCCGGCGAGGGGGTTGGTCGGGCGAGAACCGGAAGCGTCGAGGAATCGATCGAGGTCAGAGAGCCGGCGGCGCTGTTATTACTCATTCCGGCGATCGATGAACGGCCATCCGATAGTATCGCCGATAACCGGGTCACTTTGTATGTGACAGAAACTGACGTAACTACGTGCCAGCCGGAAGATTAAGCAACCGATGAAACGGGAGCGCGGCTTCTCCCGAGCGTTGTTATAGACATTCCGGGTATTGTACCGCCGCTCCCGTCGCTCCTCCGCCGACCCCCGGGGGTGGAGGCTGGAGCAGGGTGCTCGGGGGCGTCCATTTCTTGGTTCTTTTAATCTTACTTTGCCCGCAAACGGGCAGCCAGGCGTTAATTCAACGGCATTGATTGCCACACGAAACCCACCCCCACCGACGGACCGGAGAACCACACCCCCGCGGCCCCTCGCCACCGAGATCCGACGGTTTTCCACCCTTCTCCGCGTCTTTGACCCTACTGGCTCGTTTCCTCGGCTACGTTCTTTCTTCCAATCCTCCGGCGCTACCCCAAACCCCCTCGGACCGAGCCAACCCCGCGCCACCCCGCTGTGCCAAAGCGGGAATGATTATTTCTTGAGCGTAACGTCTCGACTAACGTGTTCCTGAAGGTTCTGTTGAATTTAATCGGGCGACCGACTTCCGGAATGCTGGAACAGAAGGTCGCAGCTTCGAATTTTTAGCAGCGCGAGTTCATTTTGAATTTGCTTCGACGAGGTCTGCTAAATAGTGAATTTTCTTATGATCAACGGCTGTGCAAATATTAAAAGAAAATTAGAGCTGCTATTTAAAATTAATGGAATATATATTTTATCCATAGACGTTTTAAAAGCCTTGATAAATTGTTGTGACTCGGGGGGTGAATTTTTCCCAATTTCTTTTATTAGGAATTGCTAGGAGTTAATGCAAGAATCATAGGGATGATTTTTTCAAATTTCTATATTCAACTAGTCGGTATAAAAGTTACTAAAAATTAATTCAAGAACCGTAGAATTCTCCAGCGTGATAATGACACGAAACAATTCGAGCAACCCTAAACTCCGGTTCGAAATCTCAGACGAGAAGCGATCAGCCACTTGGAGTCGCGAGAAATTCCCGGAGCAGCTCGACCAATGAAAGTGGCAAGCCCTTGACAAGGGATCGCGGGCCAATAAAAAAGCAGCTTGGCATTTTAAACGGCGGAGGGTAGGATACCCGAGTGCCACCCTTCCGCGGGAAAGGGTTGCTCGCACATGCGCGGGCCGTATGCAAACGAGAGCAGGGGTTGTTCGACGGCCAATGACGCGTGTTTAAAGTCCGTGGAGGGCCCTTCCCTCGAGCCAGTCCTGGCACGAAGTTAGAATAAAAGAGGGAGAGCAGAAGGGAAAAGGGAGAGAGCAGCCGGGGTGGTGGTTGCCGCGCCCTTATCGGGAGGGAGCAGGCAACAGGACTTAAAAAATGATCTATCGCTACCACCAATCACACCGCGGGTGGTGGCGAGTCCCTCTCTCTGATTGAGACGAGCCTCGAGCGCGTCTGGAAAACGATATACCCGTGGATCCGCGGGTGGAAAAGTGTTAGCCATAAAACACAGCGATATATCAAGAGGCAAAATACGCGGGGATCGATACTGTATTGTTCCTGCTCGCTCCGCGGGATTCTACGCGGACGCGACGCCCTTCTTTCTGCGAACCGTTTTTAGGGGATGATATTCGGCGATACCAACCTCTCCGATGAAAACTATTGTTTCGAAGAATGAACAGGTTCTTGTAGAGAATTTTCCCCGATGTCAACCTGTAGTCGATTGTTTTATTGTTGCGAGCCTCGTGGGGTGAATGTCTCTATTATGAAACGCTTTTCAGGGGGTGTAATGTTATCATTGATTTTATTATAATTTAATGACGTTATCGTTGAACATTTATACTATTGGTCGATGGATCGATGGTTCAAAACGACTTTGCAATATTTATTTAATGCGAATAAAAAGTGATAGGTGTAAGACAGCAAGGTAGGAGCGTGTACCTATTATGGAACACCGTTTTCGTCGTGTTCCGTATTCAATGTCCCTAATATGGAACGGGCATTCATGTTCTTAATTATACTATATATATATTTAATATTTAATATTAACGACGGGTTGCCAATTTTTTAATTTACGATTATTCAGATTGTAAAGATACATTTATGAATTATTTATTATTATATTCTGCTCATACTTTTGATCATTGTTCTCCGCAAAATTCACGACTAGTCTGCGTCCTCGGTGAACTTCCACGACACCGGAGACGATATTGTCTAAGAATTCAAGAGAACAGTTCAAAAATGCATAAACAATCCTCTAAAGTATCATAAAAAAATATCAACTATCGTACCCGGAAAAAATTGCCAAATGATAACGCATAAATTCGACGAAAGAATTCGATGAGAGCTCGGCAGCGGTCGCTTGGAAACGGCTATTGTGTTCGAGGATTCGCGATCTTAGCGACCCAGAGAGGAGAACGGAATGCACAGCTTCGTTCTCTGGGAGCGGGATCGTTCTTAGAAAATCGCGTAAACGGCGTGGATTTATGGAGGCGAGGTTGTTCCGACGCGCCTGGCGCGACAGGACACGATAATTACGCTTGTATTCCGCATCTGACCCGTTTTATCTCGCGTTTCCGCGTGCGCGGGACTTTAAGTGCGCGAGGTACACGTCCGATACGCGTTACAAGAGCCCCAGTAAAGATAAAGGAACCGGCGGGGATCCGTATTCTGCTAGGCTAAGCTCTCGAACCAGCGCGAACCTTCCGCTCGCTCTCGCTCGCTTTCTATCTTAACGAGTCTCGCAGGAAGACGCCCCTCCGCGAAGATCCGCGCGGATAACGATAATCATTTTAAAACGCCGGGAATAATAGTGATCGTTACACGGTGTCGTGCTAATGATAATTTATCGCGGCTAACTGCGGCCGCGAGCGGGCCGGCGCGTGTTCGCGCGTGGCCGGCCGAGCTCGCCGGCGAAAATTGCGGCGATTCGACTGCACGCGATCTTTCGGTTACCGAAACCACCCCCTGCCGCGGCCAGCCGGATCGACGAACCCCCCCTCGCCCTTTGGAAACAGTCCTCCGCGGGGGATGATTCCTCCCCTGGGCTTTCGAAGCGGAAAAGTAAAAATTGCTCGATGGTTCTGCGCTATCCGCTGGAAATTGAGTTCTTTAGGCGGTGTCTTTGTCCCTTAAAGTACACAGCACCCCTTCAAATAACATCCCTTTAGGTACACACTCTGTCTCTTAGAATACACGGCAGCCCTTGATCTAATCGGCATCCTTTGGGGTGCGCAGCGTTCTTTAAACTAGTCGGTATCTCTTAAATGGGAACACCCTTTAAACTATACAGCTTTCGTTGGAATAATCACCCCTTAAAATATACCGCGTTCTTAAAAATAAATAGCGTTCTTTAAAGTAAACGACGTTATTAAAAATATTCAAGGTCATTTAATATAAGCAGCATCCCTTAAAATATATAGTATTCATTAAACTACGCGGTAACCCCTGAAATAAATAACATCCCTTAACTACTCGAAGTGATTATAGAATCTGGTATTTATTCGTGACACGCCTAAGCTTTCAATAATCGGTTAAATACAGAAATATGTAATAAGAAAAAATTATTTTAACGCCGCCAGAACGCAGAGTATTAAATAATTAAGAATCTCTCAATTTTACGAATTTATAACAACAATACCAACATGCAGAATTTCTCGATGTTATCAAAATATCTACCTGCAATTTAAAAATACAGTAAAGAAAGAAATTTCAATGCATAAGAAATCATGTCTCCACCGTCACGTGACTATGAACATTTTGTTAGAGTATTTGCTCGACGCCGCAAACAGATATTTCATAATTGACGTAATCAAGCATTTAGCCACAGAACAAGGCTCTGGATGTTGTTTTAACAGGTTAGTGGACGGGGGTGGACGAGTAAATAATTTTTGTAAAGGGTGTCATGGACAAAGGAGAACACGTTAAGCCGGTTGTCACCGGAGCAAACATATCGGGACGGCCATAAATTTGGTTAGGTTTCGGGGTGGTTCAGATTCGAGAAAATCTTTAAGCAAACATTGCTCGTGGACGAGAGGAACGCGCTCGGTCTCTCGGACGCCGTCTAACGAACCCGGCGTCCCTTTCTTTCTCCCACAGCATTCATCGTAAACGGATTTGGCTTCATTAACCACCCGTCGGCTCTCGCCCCCGCTATTTTCCCCGACACGGTCCTAGCTTTCTCTCTTATGGTAACTATGGCAACAAAGGCAAAGGCAATCAAGCGCCGCATGGAATTAACGCCGCTCTCGGACGCGGGATACTCCCGGCCCGGGGAAATAGAGTCGAATGTTACCCCTAAGCAGCGGCCTTCAGGAATTATTCCTGCGGTGCATGCTCCGCGATATTTTATCTGGAAACGTGGAACACGGAATTGTGTTTTTCGTTGTGAAAGGAAGCATTTTCTCGGTGTTAATCGTTATTTATTGTTCGATTAATCTGTATATATTATTTAGCATGCATTTTGAGATTAATGAGTATTTATTATTCTTGTGAAATTAATCGAAATCTATTATTATTACGAATTGTTCTTCGGAAATTAATCCGTAGCAATTGTTCTTTCGTAAATTGTTTGATTAAAATAAAAATTTATTTCGAAGAAGCAATAAGATGTCGAAAATACTTTCAGCCATTTTGGAACACCGGGAAATTAATTTTAATTACACGGTATTTTGGAATCGATGTTTATAACATTTAGATTTCTATGATAGTAGAAACTGTGGATAAAATTTTTATTGCAAGCTATGTCTTGTATAAAATAGGAAAATTATATTAAATAATTAAAAAATAGTAAAAGACGGAGAAAATTGGTTCGAAGGAGATTTATAAAAAGATTACAAGGTGTTCGCCGCCATTTTGTCTGGAAATGGCAGACGTCATCTTTGAAGCAGACTTTTTAGATTCAGAAGGGTGAAATTCAGCTTTCAAAGGGGTTCTTTATGCTCATGCGCGAGTAGTATGCAAAGCTCGAGGGTTCGTGGCAGCCAATGATAAACCTTTAAAGCGCGATTCACCGTTCAACCCTCCCTTCTAACGCCACCCTTCGTATCTCTTCGTTGGAGAGTTCAACCCCTTTTCCAAATAATCTTTCATTACTTATTAAATACGAACTAAAAATCGTACTATATATCCTAATAAATAAAAGCGTTAAAATATTTATAAAAATAAAGATACAGTACTATTTTTGTCATGGTAACATCATTTTCAATTGATTAAATTGACCAAGAAAGGCAATGGATTTTCATATAATTTATACTTAGCACGATCGTCGCGACTTTATTTGCGTAAAAATTTAGATTCTTTCGAACAATAGTCTTCGAGGAATTGTTTTCCAGAAGGCAGGAGTACAGGTTCGAATCGGGACTGGTTCCAGTAATGGCACGCGTCTGTTCGGCGTCACGGTCAGCACGGCTCGCTGTAAACTGGAAGATAAGGGGCACGAGATGAGAATTACCAGCGGCCTGGTTTCCTCTGTGTACATCGCTTTTCCCGCATTTTTTCCACAGCAATTTTACGCGACTGCGAAGCCGTAATTGATACCCGAGAGCCGGCAGAAATACGCCCACGCGTGCTCGGAACGCGGAGAAAATTCTGTCCCTATCTCTGTATATTTATGTTCGGCTGCTTTCGAACGTCCATTTAATATTTTATATAATTCACATTGAATAATCAAAAATTCCTATTCTTCGATATATTTTCGAAGCCTTTTCCGAGTACTGTTATTTAGTCAGTAGCTCAGTTATTGTAATTTCACGCATTTTGCAAATTTTCTATAATAAATAATACTGTGGTAGTAGTAATTAATAATGATATTAATTATTTTGTAAATCTATTCCTAGCAATTTTTCTATAATAAATAATACTGTGATCGTAGTAATTAATAATAATATTGTTATTAATTATTTTGTAAATCTATTCCTAGGAATCTTCTATACTAAATAATACTGTAATAATAATAATTGATAATAACATTATTATTAATTATTTTAAATAGTAAGTACTATTTAAAATAATACTAATAAGTATATATTAAAAAAGCTAGAAAATTCGGGGAAAAATCATTTGGATAGCGAACAATTGCAAAGAAAATGCCGCGTTTTTCACAAAGGGACAGAAGTTTCCCCGCGCCCTGCAGGTGGCAAGAGCAGCCGGCGATTTCTTAATGAACCAGCCTGGCTGGGAGTAGGTTCGAGGAACATAATTACTTAGTAGTATAGTAAGATCTCGTGCTGGTTATCTACGCCACGATTTTCGTTTCCGCTTTCCGGCGTTTGCCCGTTCTTTTTCGAGCGTGGAATATGGCATTGTCGTAATTCATCGATGCAACGGCTGTTAAGCTGCAAACTAGCGCCCTGCACCCGGAAAAAAAACCGATCGTAAACGATGCGCCAGATATCCCCGCTGAATATTGTATTCTTCAGCAGTTCTTTTTCAAACGAGGCCGGTCACTCGGCCCAGAATTCATAGTTAACTCGCGGCTAATTTATTTCGTTAATCCGGCGATCGCAGCTCGCAATTTTGAGTTCGCTCGGAGAGCGTTTTATTGCTCCCGGATCTTTATCTCCGATGAAAGTATCTATTACGGGAGTACATTCGTTAATTTACCGTTCACGGTTCACTTAGATTATGATTCCGCCGGCGAGCATTTTCATTTTTTAATTGCGAGTTCATTTCTCAGACGATTTCGTTTACAAAATGTTAATGCGACCGCGCCGCGAACAGTGTTTCTCTCTCCTTCTTATTTCCGGAGCCTCGATCGGCACATTCTCCTCGTCGCATAAACAATTAAATTAATTTAAACAAACCGCCTTTACCGGTAAAATGGATTTCAAAACTTGATCCATGCTTGCGACACTCCGTTTCCACTTCCTATAGTTCGTAAAGCAACGATGGAGCTATCGATTGTTTAAAAAAGCTTACAATTTTGCACGTTCTTATGCAACAAAATTTCGAGTTGCAAGAATCTAGCTAGTCTGATTACCACGTTCCATTTTCACTTCGTTGAACAATTTGTCATACGGCATTATACGGCCGCTAATTTTTATGAGAATATACATAACAAATTTAATACGTTTATAAAAATACATGAGACCGCGTAATTTATACGTTTCCAGCGTACGTAAAGTTTTATGTTTTTCGCTGCGATCTTGGAAGACCGAGTTTAAATACTGATTAAGCGGGATTCAGCGAGCATGTCTGGCCGCGATTACCATTTCTACTTCTGCTGGAAATAACACCTGCAGTCCCGGAGCAATGTTACAGAGACATCGGGGATAAAGCGATTTCTTCAACGCGGAAACTAAATTCTGTAATAGACCGAATGCATGAATAGCGTAATTGCGGCCAGCATGAGCGAAGCGTCCCGCGCCGACGATCCTTGATAACGACGTTTAAGGCGCGGGAGGGCGCCGCGGGGCCTCGCGGAGGGAAAAGTTCGTCGTTCGGCCGCGAGATTTCCTCGTTTGCTTCTGCTTCGTTTTTTCCTTCGGCTTTCCTTTTTTTCGCCGTCGACGACTGTTGCCAGTACATAGTCGTCCGCCGCGTACACGTACGTTCCGGCCGAGTTTACGGATAGATACATTTCCAGGCGACGCGTCTGGCAGCGAAGTTGCCCGGGAATTGCGGGAAAGGCGACGATGGCCGCGCTGTTACTTGCCAGCAACTTTTTTTTCCTCTCGCCTCGAAACCGAAAAGACGACCAGGCTCTAGCTACGGGAACCGGTGCGCCACTGTCATACGTGGAAAGCCAGCATGTTCTATTAATGCGCACGTGTGCGCTCCCATCTAGCCGCGATTTCGTCCCGTTTCCCTTGGCCGGCCTCCTTTTTCCGCCTCCGCTTCGGCCACTTTGACGTCTTAACACTCGAACCTTCCGACCAATCTGTTCTCGATTTTTTTATCAACCTTCGTTTTCAACGTTTCAACAGTTCGGTCGAGTTTGAGAATTTCTTCCGTCTCTATTGGGACAGTCAGGCGAATGATTTTTACGTGGAATTGTTCTGTGGACTCTGCCGAATACGATGGTATATTTTTGAGTAACGTTGCGATGGTTTAGATATTGTTAATTAATTTTTTAAGAGAACCAGTCGCCTGCGTTGTGTGACAACTTGTAGTCGTCCATAAAAAGGAAAACACTTCAAAATTGATTCCGCTTCTACGGGGAAAGTTGGGCGAATGATTTTTACGTGGAATTGTTCTGCGAACTCTCCCGAATGCAACGGTATGTTTTTTAATAACATTACGAACTTCGAAGTCCATCGAATTAATTCATAAAGAGAAGTATTTCTGTGGGGAAGCATAAACGAAATCGTGTACCATGAACTCATTAAAATCATTGGCAATTTTTTATTAGGAAATATCGAAGTAAAGAAAAAATCGAGAATATAGATTTCGTTGAGCAAGTCTTGGGGCACGTTTGGCTATTTTTCCTTTCGATTTTCCGTGAAAAATGTCCGATTCGGAGTCCGTCGAAACTGGAAGGGAGTCGAGCGGTCTGCGGTCGCGCGCACGCAAAGAGCGCACATGGATCTGCAGGCTGCAGCCGTGCACACCTGCAACGTGCCTATTACCAACATCCCAGCGGTATTAATCTGGCCGGGCTAATTGCATGTCGATTACAGTGTCGTAACGAGCCCCGATAAATACACGGCGGTCGAAGTGAAAAGTTCCCGTTCCGCGGCGGACTTCCCGTGGATGCTGGACGGTCGCCGGTCGCCCTGCGCGTTTTATGAGCCGAAAAACTGTTGCTACAAGGCGTTCCATAGACTTCCGTCGGGTCATCGCGGTTTTATGGCAACGGGCCGGCCAATTTCGAGGCGCTATCGAACGGCAATTACGCGCGGAACGCACGCGTTTGTTCGGACGTCTCTCTAAGTGATAATTTGTTCTGGCTCGCCCTTCGCTCTCATCCTTTCGCATTTTAACCAGCTGAAGAGATCAGGTGTTCCTTTATCGGTCTCCATTGTTCGCCGCTCGCTATTTTCATGCGCAAGATTTTTTTCTTCTTTCGCAAAGAGAAATGCGAAAAATTTTGGTATATTTAAATAGGAATTTTATCCACTCGAATGAATGATTTGAGTTAATTGAAGGTAACAGTGTATTGGGCAAGTTGCTTTTATTCTCAAATTTCATCTATTTTCGATCAATTTAATTTGATTTATTTCTAAATTCATTCACATTAAAGGGCCTAGCCGATTTTCAATAACCGTTCGATAGCTGACCAAGAAAAATTCATCTATGCAAAATTTCTTTATTAATTTCTGTATTAGCCCCGCCTCCTTGGGAGTAGGTCCCGCCCATTGGAGATAGGCCCCGCCCCCTGGCCCCTAGAAGACCCCGCCCTTTCGGTTTGTCCCTCCCCATTTTGTATTAATCCCTCCCCCCTTAAGATTGACAACCCTCTACAACGAAAAAACTGAAAAAATTCTTCAATATGCAGCTCGATGTCATTTGCTTTATTAATTTTTATTTAATTAAATTAGAAGCGACATTGAAAAATGAAAAATGAATGAAAATTCTGTGCAAGCTAATCTTGTCGAGCTGTCATAAATGCATGGGGATGCACAGTTGTTCATAGATTACACTGTGGAAATAGAACGTTGCGTTTCTCTTTTGACAACAGCGAGGGAATGTTTGGCCAAGCTCGGAACTCGGAGATTTGGGGAATTCTTTGGGCATCGTCGTGGTGAACCCACGAGCAAGGTTACCGGAGCCGAGCGAAATCTCCAGGAATCGATCCATCGAGAGGCCGGAGAGCAAATAAAGAGCAGATGCGGGGAGCGTCTATACAAAACAGTGGAGTTCGGGAGACGTCGTTGGCTGCGACGTATCCGTCGCGAAATAATAGAGAAATGCGACGTCCGTTCGATATTTCGCGAGATATAATATTGATACACGTGCAGCCGCTGCGGTGTGTACACGGTGATTCAAAATCGACGTCGGCGTTCCGCGAAATGTTATAAACAGCGACACTTAGTCGCCACGACGACGACGACGACGAAATAACAATCGGAATTTTAGGTTCCAATGAAACGTGTCGTGATACCTGATATCATGACCTATGACATTTCTCGAAGTAGCTGGATCTGAAATACTGTTTAGTTAAGTAACTATTATATAAACACTGTTTAATTATGTGTCTGTTCTATTATAACTTCTGGTTTACTTAGTAATAAACCATGGACTTACAACAATATTGTGATCGTGAAATTCTAAATGATAAGATCAGATGAAATTAACATTGCCAGCAAATTATTTTCCGAAAGTTAAAATGATTAAATATGAGAATAATAAGGTCCCTGCTCATTGCAATTAACTTACAAAATATTTATACGGAATTACAGTCTTCTTAATAACTAGATTGCAAATATTAATGTGCCATCTATTAATAAATATTAATACTAGGTTCCTATTTTTACCTGAAAAACACGAGCTACAAAAATGACAATTTCTTTATCAGTAATTCACTTATCTCTCGACAGCTAAGCTCACGATATCAAAAATAACAGAACTTCGAATCCACAAAGCTCGAAACACAATCAAATACGACTATTAATCGTCCGAAAAATTATGCAAAATATTCAATCGTCGCTTTCAATAATAAAAGAACGTAAAAAAAAGGAGTGAAAGGACGAGTCCTACAAATTCCATAAGAGCGGACACCGCGATCGCAATTCCGCAAGTTCCGCTTCTCGCGTGACACGTCGCCCGGCCACGTGTTTTGAGTCACTCTGTAGGTATCGAGACGAGGAATAGAGGGTGGAATATGATGCGGTCTATCCAGATATGTGAACGACGCAGATATAATACAGGTACGTACCTATATGGAAGCCAGAGCCGGGATTCTGGCGTGGACGTCTGCCTCGCGATAAGATACGACCGCAGTCCAGTCAGAATCTCTCCGGTTTCGCAGAAAATTCGCGGACTCCCTTTATCGAGTTTCCTGATAAAGTTTCCCTCTCTCTTCCTCTCTCTTTCTTCCCCCGTCCCGGCCCACCTCGGCTGCGGAATGAAGCGGCGAAAAAAGGAAAGGAAATTAGGAGATCCTGCGGGCTATCGATATTTTCGTCTCGGCGACGCTCGGCCGGCTAATTAAATACAATTGCTAACGCGGTTTGTTAATTATCAGACAGTCGGAATTATCACTGGACTTCTGGCTACTGGAAATTATAAGGCTCGATCAGGTTCTTGCATTTTTTGCCGTTTCTTAATTAAGGAACTTCTGCACGATTAGTTAAAGCAGATCTCATTTCGTTCGACGATCGATTATTAATTATCCAATATAAATATTCAAACAGGGAACAGACGCGATAATGATAATAATACCGAGCTTCTGGCAGACAGTGTATACCGACCATATGACTCATAAATGCATTTTTGCAATCTGAATAATCGCAAATAAAAATCTAGTGCCGCGAGGTCTGTCAACAAAGCGTCAAATGAAATCGCAGCTATCGACCACTTAACACGTTCAGCGCCACGTCACCCAAATATGGTTATTCTAATTCCATTCCCTATGATCAATTTTAACTTTCTAATTTCGCTTTAATTAATTAAATTGCTTTGATTTTGTGAAAATTTTGCTGGACGATTGTTGGCGACGAACGCGTTAATTATCGCGGAATTAGAAGCCGCGCGCGAGGTCCGCGGAATCATCCTAAGTCCATCGGAGCAGAGGAACAGTTCGCCGAGTAGAAAGGTCGCGGTGCTCGAGATCAAGGGGAACAATGACCGGTCCCGATTACAGGCGTGTTCAAAGGCACCGTTCCGCGACAAAAGCCAGCCGAAAGGGATCGGGACAGTTGCATCGCGCCGGATCTATCGGATTCTGTCGGAGCGACGCCGCGCCGGACAAAACAGCAATCAATAAAGACGAAGTTAGGATCCGTACCGGGCGGATTCCTTCAATCAAATTAGGAACATCAAAGTAGCCAGCAAAGCGAAGGAGAAGAGGAACGGAAAGGTGGACGAGAGGGACACGGTCTCCCGGCATTCCTCGAGGGGTGGAAGCTGGGAATTAGCCTCTATCTCCAGAATCCGAACCCTCGAGACAAAGAGAAGCCCGCGGCCCCTCGTACCTTCGCTGATACCGTCCGTCATCTTCCAGGATCGCAGCGCAGGACTTCTCTCTGCTTCCTGATGCCGGGCTTTGTTAAAGAATCGTTCTCGTGGGCGTGGCCTTCGGTAATTCCTCTTCCATCGGCCGCTCGCTCCGCTTGTCCTCGGCTATCAAAGCCGACCTTGCACTTTGTCGTTTGCCTTCTACGGCGGCTCGGCGCACCTTCGCGCGTTGCTTCTCGCGGTTCGCGCTTTTTCTGGGCCCGTGTATGGGGTGGGGGAACATTCGGGGACTTTGTTAATATTTCTATACCGAGTGCCGGATGCAGGCTCGAAAATGGTTATTAAAAAATTGTGAAGGAGATATGAAATAATAGTAGACTGACTGGGGATGTCTATTTACATAGTGGGTTAAAATTATAGCAACTTAATTGTAAGCATTCTTATTATTTAGCGATAAATTAAAATGCAATCGTTTCACGTATAATTAAATATTAAATATTGCAGGAACAGATTTCGCGATTTCCTAAAAATGATAAGAGAACAATGGATGGGTTAGCATGCTTATATAAAAGAAATACGTCAGCCGCTGCAGCGTATAGTCAGGTCGAAGAAGATCGGCAGGTATTCGAGAAAAAGATTCGCGTTAGGTTCGACGGTGTAACTCCGGTGTTCGACGTAACGTCGATGATCGGTAGCTCGGATCGCGTAAAAATGTAATGGCCGTTGTGGAAAGAAGCGGCAGAAGAGCAGCGGCGTCAGTGGTCGCGGCGCATTTGTCGAAATAGGAGAGGGTAGGATCGCGAGGAATCGAGAGCCGGCGAGGACATCTTCCTTGGGAATCCGCGATCTCGTTCGCACCGAAAGGACGCGGCCGATGTTATCTGGTAATTGCTCGGCGCGGAGTAATCAGAATGAAAAACTCCCGGTCTGTTTGATCTTCTTCCACACGCATGGACACTTGATGAGCAAAAGCGGCAGCTCGAGAGCTCCCCGGCAATCCCCGGCGCGAATTCGCCGTTCGCGTGAGGTATGTGGTGCGTGCCGTCATTGCTTATTTATTTATTTATTTATTGCGGGCCGCGCGGTATCTCTCTCGTTCCCTCTCGAGCAGCTCGGTTTCCGCGGATATTTATTCGCCGGCCTCCCGCCACGGCGAATTGCAAATCCACGGGAGAAACGAATCGACGGCGAGGGTTTACATATAATTACGCGTCCGGCAGGCATGTCAGCGAAAGGAAACCATCCGCGAGAGCGCAGCTGCACGCCCGTGAAATTCGTTCTGCTCCTCTGACACTGGAATTGCTGGGAAACTTCATAAATTACACCGTGATTCTCCTATGAGCGTTCACCCGCGTTCCAGCCGTCTCTTTCGCCCGTGCACCGGCCGTTTACGGATGGATCGAATCGAGCCTGGGAGAGCCGAGTCCTTTGACACGCTAATTTATTCGTTTTAATAGCACCGCGTGCCGCGAGCTTCACCTGTTCGCGTTCTTCTCGAGCTGGTAATGGTAATCGTTCGCTATTTTCGAAGGTGAATTAAGAGCGATAAGATTTATTAGGGAAATTCCAGGATTTTTGAACCCCTCGCGCTGCGATTTGGCTCGCAGCTGCGTTCACTAGACTTTGTTTGTTGCTAATAAATTTCTATAAGTTAATAATGTATTACTATTATATATGGCAAGCCTTGCTTCAATGTTTAAATATTAATGGCAAACGTGAGCATTGTTTTTTGTATTAATAATTATTATTGATATTATTATTTTAAACAAGGTAAAGGGGGTGAAAGCTCTGAGAACGTCTCAATGCAGCTTAAAAATATTTTATATCGTCTCAAACGAATAAAGATATTGTTTATACATTAAGTAGACAGAATTTATAGTGTTCTTCGTATCGACAATTATTATTATTGCTATTATTATTATCAACAACATAGAAATATTTCTTCTACGAACAAGGTAAAGGGTTGAAAGCCCCGAGTACGTCTTGTGTCCAGCACGAAAACATTCTACATCGTCTCAAACGAATGACGACAATAATACATAAGCTATATAAAATATAGCAAATGTATCATAAATATATCGTATCTTCTAAAATAACAATTTCTAATAAGAAATCTAACAAATAATAGTACGATAAAATATCACGATGCGGAGCATCCCTGTTGCACACCACCGTTCCTACAAAACAGGGTTTAACCCCTGTAAATTAATCAAAAAATCTCTGCTGCTTAAATAATTATGGATAGCGTAATAACGGAGAGAAGACAAAAGGTTCGATAGTTAGCCTCGACGGTGAAATTACGACGAAAGGAAAAGGACACTCGTAATTCATCTGGCAGCTCGGCGGAGAACGTTTTTAGGTCGCGTAGTAAGCAGGAGGGGGTGTCTGGATGCTGCCGCATCGATCCGATACATCACGGGGGCATTTACATCCCCGCCGAGCCACCCTCTCCCACCTCCCGCGCCCCTCGGTCCCTTTCCCTCTCGCTCGTCGTTTTTCCGATCTTCCCTTTCTCTTCAGCAGCCGGTCCCAGCCACCATCGAGGGTGGTTTTCTCCCGTGCGGACGCTTATGCCGCCACTTTCCCGCGAGCGCTTGCGCAGCAACCCTCTCCCGCTTCTCCTCCGTGTCCCCGTAAAACCGACCCCGCAATTCTCAGGCTGAAACACCCGCCACCCCTCGCCTTCCGTCTTCCCTTCCCGCTGCCTCAGCCGACGATGCAACGGCCATTGTCTACGCGTCAAATCTCGACTGGCTCGCCTTTCCCGCCATGTTTTTTAACACGATGGTCACGTGCTGGCCGATCGGCCAGCTTCGATGGAAATCGAATTTTCCTAGCAACTGGGATCAGTTTCGATAATCCCGGAAACAAGGCCTCTGTCGCTGCTGTTCTTATTTTGGGCTTGTTCTTATTTTAGGGTTATTCTCGTTTTGTGATTATGTTCATGATGCACGAGCTTTACCGATAAATTTCGACTCTTATTTAGAGATAGGTAAAAATGTTTCAAGTAGAAAATACGATTAATTGTAAATAATATTTTTCTTAGCTATGTTGTATATTGGCTTTGTTGTATTTACAGTGAACTAGTCCCTCTAATATTTACAAAAAAAATTACATTTATTTAGACCAATTTCAAAAAGTTATTTATTGACTCAATGTTGCCTCCTACAGTATATTATATAATATAAACCTGAAATATTAGAATATTCTTCCCATGAAAAATTAAATCTTCGAGCTTGAAAAGATTTGTCTTCTATAAATATTAATCTTAAGCAATACGATTTTAAATAGTTAATAAAAATTTAAACTCACGCTAACAGCTTATTCGGCTGCTTTTATTGTATTAATAGACGTCGAAACGAATGAAGAGTCGACGGTATCGGAAAATAGGGGCGGTATAGTGTTCGATGGACGCGTCGCGGGAGGACACACGCGGCGAAACAATTCGAAATATTTTCCAAGTCCGGCCACGGTTAAGATCCGCTGGTAGCGATAACGTTGACGTTAAGCGTAATAAAGCAGCGGTAATTGCCGACGCAAAGTTATGGCTGCACCTACTCATTAGCACCCGGCGAGGCTACTGCCTTAATTAGTAAACCAAAGGAGGGCCCAGCAGCGCGCGTTCCGTATAAAACGTCTCGCTTAATGGACGTCCGCGATACTATTTAACAGATGAATTTTCATATGGCCGGTGCCTATGACTTATGACGAGTGTGCGCGCCTCAATGCCCGCGGGGGTGGAGCTTCTTAATTCTACCGTTTGGCTTTGTAATCTTCCCTTATCTGGCATCGAGCTGGAAATGTAAACTCAAAGTCTTCATTTTAAGTACGGCTAACCATACGGCGCGGTAGAATTAGCTAGTAGATCGTGACAGTCGAGATCAGACAATCAACCCCCTGGGCTACGATTTATTTCACAGCTACGTTGATTATTCTTACTAATAAATTCCTATGTCAGACAACACATTATTATATGGTAACCCTTACTTTAAATATTTCAAAGCTATTTATTTATCCTTTTTATTTTCTTTAAAATAAAGAGGATAAAATTTAGAATTGAAATTTCTGAACTTTAAAATTTAGAATTTATAAATTGTATTTTTCCTACTTAATCATTCGATAATAAAATTAATTTTTGCATAATTAGTGCATAATAAAATATGTAAATACGCCTTGTTAAAGGGTTGATTGGACACTTAAAAATTCGCTTGCACAGTATACTATAATTGAATTATATAGTACAATTAGCCAGTAGATTAAGAAGAGCATGGTACATTTATAAAAATTCTGAAAGCTAGATAATCGTCGATTATATAATACTAAAGCGACTGTATACTTAGGCTTAGGAAAGGTTAGGGGACTTATGAACGGCGGTGCACGCGTTGCAGTTTCATTCACGGAGTAAGCTCGCGTCGGAAGAGGCTAGTCGGCTCGATTCAATCGAATCGCAGCCGGCTTATCGCCGATCGTAACTCGAGCCAGGCAAACGACTTACGGGAAATTAGAGGTGCTCGCTGTCGGAAAAATTCTGTTTCCCGTTTTCTTAATTATCCTCGGCGGGATCGGCTGATGTAGATTCGCCGTCTAATCGGGCCGGTGCGGTGAACGATAATTAATGCCGTTCCCCTGCGCGGTTTGATAAAGCTCGTGACGATGATGTGTTCATCGTGTGCGAGGAAATTCAAATACGGGAACCCGGTGGAAAGGGGGAACGGGAATCGCGTGTAAGCGTGACCATCGTCTACGGGGAAAACTGGGATCGATCTACGCACCGAGGGCTAGGGAACAACTCGTTTATTTTCAATATTCCGCGTAGATGAATAAATATTTATGATGTTTATATTTCCTTGACTCGCTTTCGCGGAAATGAAACGCGATTTGCATGCTTCCCGCGCTCTTAATTAACTTCGGATGATGCACGGGAAATCTATTAGCCTCGTTTCAAATTTACTATTATTATTAATATTGTTATTAGTATAATTTTTTATTATGGAGGGATTTATTATTAATATTACAATTTTATGTTGTAATATATTATATATTTTTTACATCGAGCAGATTGTTTCGTGTCCTACGAAATCGATGCGTTCAAGGGGTGTCTATAAACATTATTTGAACACTTTTAAACGTTGATAACCTTATAAAAGTATATACTATTGTATTCGGTAAGGTTCACAGAATTTTTCTACGTGAGAATCATTCCCGTAACTTTTACCGTTCAGCCAGGAACAATTCGCAAAGTTGACCTCCGACTCGTCGAATCAAAATCATAATTACAAATTATTATTAGTATAATAACACGTACACATATTTTATCCGGAATTCGCAGTGTACGATGGCGAAGGTAGCTTCGTTGCTTTCGATCTCATCAATCAGGCAACTTTAATTTCGTGGGGATATTGCCAGTTAAAAAAGTGAAAGCCACAGGGGAGTCGGTTCGCCAGTGGTCAGACAGTTGGGAACATAATTTTAAGTAAATGTTACCCGGGGGAATTCATGCGTTCGGTACATTGTCTCGACCGATTCGGTTTTTGTTCCGGTTCAGGGTAAACGAAATCATCGATAGTCGATGGCTGGCGCGGTGGTCGGGGGCGGGGAGGGGTCGATCAGCTAGACGTAACCTCTGATCTCGAGTTGCTCCGTCTTCGTCCCGTCGGCTCGACAGGAAAACGGAGGCGGGGGTGGTCTGAGTGGTCCCGGTTTATCCGACTGGCGTTTCCGGCGACGTATCGCGGTCCTATCGTATCGATATGACGGCCCTGAGGGTCGCCCGAAGTAAAATCATTAGTAATGCGATTGTGCCGCCCCACGGCCACCATTTCCACGTCCCCTGGACAAACGTTTCGCCGAGTGTATCTGCGGGCCTTTGCAAAATTCGTGGGGAGGCTGCGATCGATGTTGATAAATCAAACATCCTCTTTTCCTCTCAACCTTTTGGCGCATTTCCCGATTTTTTTCACCAATTTTCACTTTATCTCGGAAATGAGTTTCGTCGAGATATTCAACTTTGGACACGATCGTCCGTATTTCTCGCGAAATAAAATGGAATGATAATTCAACTGAGCTCAGTTTGTAGCATAAGCTCCCTAGATTAATTTTATTAATGAATTTACACCCTTTCAGGGTCATCGAGTTCGGCGTTTTATTTTTCCATAGATGATTTTTCCTATAAAAGAATTGGAAATGTCTACGTAACTTTTGCAGATTCAGACGCCTCTACAGAACTTAGGAAATTTTTGTAAAGGTTCAGACTACCATGAATTTGAAGTTCGAAGCTTCCTCTTTCGAACGACCTATGGAAATTCGATGTACGATGTTTTTTTGTAGAGTTACCACACTTTGAATGCGAAGTAGTTCAAATGCAAGTCTTGCGAAAAATTGATATTTTGATGCATGCGTAAAGAAATATTATTTTGGGTCAAGCATGGCCTGGACTTCGGCTTTCGTCTAAACCTTTATTTAATCGTTCTGTGTTTGCATTATATTTTATATAGTAATTCATAATATTCCTGCAGACGCCAAGGAAACGGGAGAGAAATTCGAGCAAGTTCATCCGTCGTCCACGGATCTCCTCGGGCTAAAATCGAAATATTTTTGCTAAGCCAGTGAATAAAGATGAATAATCGAGTTGCCGAACCCACCCCGAAAAATTGTATTGACTCTGCTTTTGTAACGAGGTCGAGGAATGTTGGTCGAGCATCGGAAATCTGAAGGAACGCGGAAGGGTGGCCCGGGGAAGTAGATTCGCCGTCGATTTCGGGGGTTGTTGTGGTCCCGCGAGGCGCAGTGGGGTGTCCCATCCCTCCAGCGACTAAACGTCGACGTTTCTTCCCGGCATCCTTCCACCCCCTCGCGCGATATTCCGTTTCTACGTCTGGAAATCCCTCGCGGCGCTCACTCAATCATACGCTATTTGTGTCGCAGCGAGTACTCGCCGCAAGAAAAGCCGTCCATCCAGCAAGAAACTCACCCTTCCTTTGCCCTGTCACTCTCCCGCCCTCCGACGCCCTCCTACACCCCGCACCTAATCGCTGTTTTGCCGCAGCCGCGCTGGATTTTCGCTTCGCGCCGTAATCCGATTTCGATCCGACTCGACGATCGATATTTACCCCCTGAATGGGTTAATAAACTCTTCACTCTGCCGCGAGGGTGTCCATCATCCCTTGGAAAACATCGACTATTTATTCGCTTAAGTATTTTCGCTTGCGTATCCCCCTAATCGACTCTGTAACATTCCGTATATTTATTCAGAGACGTAAAAGCGTCCCTTGTGATTAAACAATTTTACGAAAATTTATTTAAACAGGTAAATTTATCTGGTAAATATTTCTCTGGGGACGTCTAGCACCCTCTGAAGAATCCGGGTAATTCGACCGAGCATTTATAACTTTGTTTTAATAAATAGCAATTTTAATATTCTCGCTGTTAAGAAGTCCATATTTTCTGTATTAATTTATTTATATATTCAGAATTAAGTGGAATGCAATATTGTTCCTCGCATTTCTCGATGCTGAGAGACTGCTTGGCGAGAAGAATCATGCGCTTCCGAAGGAGAAATATTTCCAATTTAATTACACGCCGTTCGTTCATTTATCTCCGAGGAGATTGGCTCGTTGCGAGGAGAAGCGACGGAACGCCGCGAATAAAGAAACGAATGAAAAGCAGGGAACGTGTTACGCGAAAATTCGAAACACGTCTGCGACCCTTTCATCCGGCAAAAATGGCGATGTCGAGAAACAATGGCGGACGGTGGGGCGAGAATGCCCGCCCCGCGGGTTCATGAATTATACAAGTTACACGAGTTCCCTCGTTTCGATCTAGTACATCGTTAATTATAAGTAAAACTTACACCATTCAATTACTCTATATAGAAAAAAAAAGAATAGTCTAATTAATCTGGACGCTTACGTGTCGAGATTAATTACACCAAAATGTAAATACCGGCGGCATTAAAATGCAACAGTCGTAAAACTCCACTATGAAGTAAACCAATACTTAGTAGAGTTCCGTGCACACATCGTACGCAGTCGTTCGGAAGCTTGTAAAGAGGATATAGACATGTTCCGAAACGAACATAATACCTTGCGTGCGGACTCGGGCTCCAGATCCACCGGTTTATTAAGACATGGTGTATTGCTCATTGCCTATGCAGAGTACTTCTCAATTTTCTCTACGAATTATCGCAGAAACGCTCGGCAATTAAATTTCGCCTATCCGCGACCGTTTAATTACACCGTTGCTAACAATTATCCGAAGCAGAGACCGCACCAGCGATTATTGAAATACCCGATTAGCAAAGCGTTAGGAAACCGATCCACGTGGGGAACTCTATGGAAAAGTTGCTGTTTTAATGTCTAATGATTTTCCTTTACTTCGTATTTATGACTGATGCAGTTTAGAGGAAGATGAATTTGATTCGAATCGAGTTGGAGACAGGTAAACTTGATTTGAATCGAGTCGGAGACAGCTGAACTTGATTCGAATCGAGTCGGAGACAGCTAAGCTTGTCCTGAGTACATTTGGAAACAATAACCTTGACTTGAGTCAAGCTGCAGAAATTCAACTTGATCTGAATCGACTTGAGCAAGTTAAATTTCGACTGAGTCGTGGTATATTCTGTACAAGCTTGATCTGAGTCATGTTGAGGACACATATACTTGACCTGAGTCAAGCTCAGGAAGGGTATACTTGATTTGAATCAAGTTGGAGACATTTAGACTTAAGCTGAATCGAGTCATACTTGTTCTGACTTAAATTGAAGACAGTTACACTTGATCTGAATCAAGCTGAAGACATTCGCTTGATCTAAATCAAGTTGAAGAGATTTATACTTGAGTTGAATCAAGCTACACTTGATTTGACTCAAGTTGAAGACAATTACAATTGTTATGAGCCAAGTTGAAGACATTCATTTGATCAGAGCCAAGTTGAGGATACGTATACTTGATCTGAGTCAAGTTGAGGGCTCGCATACTTGATCCGAGTCAAGTTGAGGAAAGTGAAACTTCATCTGACTCAAGTTGAAGACAGTCGCAGTTGATCTGACTCAAGTTAAGCAACAGTAAACTTCTTTCAATACAATATTAAGTCAAGCTGAATTTGATCTGGATAAAGTTATGCTAATGAACTTTAATCTGAGTCATTCACAATGCACTTAAACTAAATCTACCTAGCTAATGAAACAAACGAAACCGCATCCCAGTGAAAAAAAGACAACGTCTCAGACTCTCCAAACAGCAAAGACGCCTGTCCCAACCCTTTTAACCCACTCACCGCCTAACCCAGACAACCAACAGGTAACTATGCCGGGGTCAGCAGCCCCCAAAATTAAAATAAACGGTCGATACGTCGAGCCAGTACTCTGATCGAGAAAAATGTCTGCAATTTCGAGTCCGAACTTCCACGTTCTCCTCTTCTCGCGGAACGGAGCCGTTCGCGATATCCGAAAAGAGATACGGTCTGCGTGGTTGGGAGGCTGTCGAGAACGAGGAGAGAAGAGGACGGAAGAGGGTGGAGGGTGATATTATTTATGGGACGGTCGAATGGTGGTGCCGGCGTGCCATGCATAGACAGCACCTCGTTCCGACCGGCAAACGAATGGCTCGTTTTCTGTCCGCAAATGTACGGAAATGCCGGTCGAGAGCTATTTCTTAATATTCGCCGATATCGCTAGATCCCTCCCCTCCCGGGGGAGGGTTGGACGTGCCTTTTGTACGTTTCCATAGAAACCTGATGTCGCTACGATTCCGTGGACGCGTTTCCTCGATCATGCGACTGTTCCCTTTCTGCCCAGATCGACGGCCCAGCAAGATTTCCTGCATGTAGGGTTGTTCTAAGGGAGATTAATCCTCCAGGAATACTGCTCTATGGTTCTTCATCTCGAATATTCTCTGATCGGATGGCAGCGGAGAAGATAATAGGCTGTTTTTAATTGGATGACGCGATATTTGTTAATAGTTCATCATAATAAAGATGTAGTTCCTCTCAAGGCAGTGTCTTGATAGTAATTTTATAACAGTGATTTTTTTCTTAACTTGACACGACTTGATTTGAAAGAGGTGAGGCTGGGGTGAGTTAAGTTAAATGACTGTACTTTATTTAGAACAGTTTGAAGAGCATTGAACTTGTACCGTGTCAAGTTGAGGACGTTTAAGTCAAGTTTGATAACATTAAACTTGATCTTAGTCAAGTTACGTGAAGTAAATTTGATCTAAGTCAAGTTACGCAGCACTAAACTTGATCTGAGTCAAGTTACGTAGCACTGAACTTGGTCTGAGTCTAGTTATGTAAAACAAACTTGATCTAAGTCAAGTTTGATGACACTGAACTTTATCTGAGTCAATTTTAATAACACTGAACTTGATTCGAGTCAAGTTTCATAGCACCAAGTTTGATCTGAGTCAAGTTACGTAAAGCCAACTTGATCTAAGTCAAGTTACGTAAAGCCAACTTGATCTAAGTCAAGTTACGTAAAGCCAACTTGATCTAAGTCAAGTTTGACGAGACTAAACTTGATCTGAGCCAAGTTTCGTAACACTAAACTTGATCTGTGTCAATTTTCATAAGATAAATTCAACCTGTGTCAAGTTTCAATAAATCTAAACTTGATCCAAGTCAAACAAGGTCCAAACAAGCTTGATTTGAGTCAAGTTAGAATCAGTTTCGCACAATTTGAGTTAAGTTATATCATCTGAAAGTTCTTCCAACTTAATTCAGGTCTGACCAACCTCTGTTCAAATAATCGCACATAACATTTAGTAGGACTTTAACAATAAAACTAAACGCGACTAATACATATAATTTTCTAACAATGCGAAAAGTGTACCAAAAAATATCTCCTAAAAATATTTGTATAACATCAAGAACTATAAAATAACAAATCAGCATTCACACATCTTCGCACTCTCGCAAACCCCCTGATACATTCAGAAACGAATTGTCCACACAATGTTAAGTTCCGAACACGTTCCACAATATCCACCCCCGCGGAAAGTAACCACCTCGAGTCGTTGAAATGTAGCAGAGGGTGGCAAGCTCCGATGCGGACGGATGCAGCTTTCCACGAGAGCTTTTACGAGTCGCATATGTGACCGGCGTCTCTTTCATCCCCCGCTTTATATTCCTGGCACCGTGTGCCAGCCCCTTCGCGGTCCGGAGAGGAACGAGCCCGAGGAGTCGCCACCCTCTTTTTCGGGGGCCGCGGGACCAGCCCGAGAAATCTTTCTTCATATTCGCTGGGGAGTGATAGTCCGACATAACGTAACAAATTTCTTCGGGGCTCCTCCGAGGGTTGCTCCACCCCCGTCGATCGCGCATTTAAATTGTTCCGCGCCGTTTCTTTTCTCGTTTTCCTTGTAGAAGCGGATCAGCCCCTCGACGGTTCTACCTTTCGACCCAGAGATACACACCGGACGACCGCCACGACCGTCCTGGGACCGATTCCGCCCACGCACAATTTACAGTTTCACATTTTATTCCCATCGCGCGTTCCACGACGGATGAACTCGGGAATCATCTTTCTAACCACGGTCCTGATCGTGTCCCTCACCCCTTGCGAGAGGATTCGCTAGGATCGTTGCATAGTGCTGTCGATTAATTTTAATTTTTAATTGACGCGAACACGTGGCGTGCAATGTCGTGTACTGTCGAGTCTAAAAATTCAGTGTTGTTCTAAAGTATTTAAGCGAAGTTAATTTTTTCGGATTAAGAGGATTCGAAGGGATTTAAGGGATCTAAGGATCCATAGTTTTGCGATTGTGTACGTTGCTTTAATTTTATGGGATTTTTTATACGGTCGTTGGACAGTCGAGGTGGTAAATTAA
Organism: Augochlorella aurata; assembly: GCA_028455555.1. Classification (NCBI taxonomy): domain Eukaryota; kingdom Metazoa; phylum Arthropoda; class Insecta; order Hymenoptera; family Halictidae; genus Augochlorella; species Augochlorella aurata. The sequence continues at coordinate 5,570,913 of CM052156.1, read as the reverse complement.
GGTGTTCAAACAGACTTGGTCTTAGGAGATGATTAATTACGAAATAATTAATTAATTTATATTTACAAAGTTATTAATCTATTTGCTTTAAAATAATATAAGTAAGAAATTATTGATTTCTTCTTTTGTTTATGGTAGAGTTCTTTCTGATGAACTTACTGAACAATATTATAGATATTACTTTATAGAATATATAGAATATTTTTCACAGAAATATTCTAATATTATATATCTTAATATTAATATAAATATATACAATGTTATAGAATATTTTTCACCAAGAAATATTCTATAAATTAACATCAGAAAAATCATTTCAGACGAGTGCACTCGACGAGATTGTCATTACAGCGAATTAGGTTCATAAGTGCATGCTGTATGAAGTATTCTGATCTCGGTAATTTTTCCAGGGAGATTCGTGGATGTCGCAACGGGAGGAACACGTGGAGCAAAGTTAGGCGTTAGAATCGAGCCCCATTGAGCCGGTCCGTGCAAGAAACGAGGGAGCCCATGGTCACTTCGATTAATACTTTATCGATTCGACGCGGCGCGAGTCGGCCACGGCAAAAACTCCTTTGCGGAGATGCAAACTACCAGGCGGATGGGCGATCAACGAAGAAATTGGTGGTTTTTGCCACGGGCGAGCCAATCTTTCTGTAGCGTCATGCTGAGTAATTTGAAAGTAGGTGTTAAATGTATTTGTCACGCTTCTAACAACGCTTTAAGATCTCCCGCCCCTATGGTTCCGCTGCTCTCCGGGCACCGTGCCTTAAAACGTTACCGAAAAATTGGCTGGAATCAAAAGAACCGGCACGGAAATTCCTCTTGCATAATCCGCCCCGATGTGTTCCACCTATGAAACGTTTCCATTCGTTTCCAACCATGCCTCTGACACTTACAAACAAAATTTTAAGCACTTCAATTCTCTCAGAATTATTCTATGTTAATTAGAATCGTTCAAATATTTTATTGAAGTTGGCAGCATTTAAATCGAGTCTGAAACGATTTATTTAAATTCGAAGCATTTCAATGAAATCTGACAGGTTCGAAGAAAATTTTAGATAGGTAGATTAAGTCTGGGATATTACATTTGCATTGGGAATATTTAAATAATTAAATTATATTTTAGACATCCAAATTGAGTCTGAATATTTTAATTCAAATATAAATTAAATTAAATGAAAAATTGGAGCACTTAGATCGAATCAAAAACAGTTAATTAACATTGAGAACCTTTTTAGATTAGACAAACGTTAATTATATAAAATTAAGATTTAGTTTTACCCGAGTTTCGCACTATCTGCCCTGAAAAATATGGCATGATCATCGAATCAATTCCCAACGAAAAGGATGACAAGAATAATTCTGAAAAAGGAGTAATTCTGCATCATTCTTATCCGCGCTATGCGTCTGCTATAGTAATTCCAGTTCCGACTATGTAATTCCATATTGTAACTTCCAATTTCTGCACGCGATTTCCAAGTCTCCTTAATTGGTTTGCCGAATCCTCTAATCCCTGATCCCGAGGGGACATTGAGAGCCACTGCCGGTTCCGGTTTATTAATTTCGTAAAAACTGTAGGACGCACGTTCACCGCCTTTTTCATGATTTAATTAGTTACCATCGATGGGGGCTGGCCACCTGGTCGAAGGGGGGACCACCATGGGACTCTCTCTCGAACCCCGGACGTAACCTCGGAGTCTAACGACGTGGAACACTCTTGTTCTTCGGGCAAAGTGCCGGTCGCGGTTCCGTAACGCGTTAAATTTATCGACGAGGAAGTTTCTTCTTCGTCTCATTATTCACGTAAATCGATCTCTCTATCCCGGTCTTCGTGCCGAACGAATCGGCCCAGATCGACTCCCTCTCGTGAACCCAACCATGACCTCCTTGAACATCACGGGGACCATCTTTGAACCCTTATTGTTCAATCCTTCGTGGAAAAATCCGTGACACCATGGAGCACGTTCTAATCTCCGTGTATCTTTAATGGTGAAGTAGCCAGGCTCAGATCCATATTAAAACGTTTACATTATTATGCAGTTTGGTAATAAATATTTGTCAACAAAATCTGGCTTGAGTTTACTTAGATTCTGCGCAATTTTTATTGCAATAGAAGCGGTAAGATTTTGTTGCATTTTTGGATCAGTCTTTTGCGTCGAGGAAGAATCCAGAATATTAGAACTGCATAAAATGCATAATACGCGTAATTCAATTGTGGAGAAACTAATTAATTCGATGTTAAATTTTCTATTCGATTTATAATAATTGTTTTGAATTTTACAAACTGGAAAAATTGAACAAAATATTGAAAAGTCGACATTTTCCAGAATAAAATTCAGTAGAATTTTTCAGAGGCGTTCCGGAGGTGCGGAATATTTTGCGCCGTTTGCAATCGAGCAGAGGCCACCGCTGGCATAATATCCGCGCGGCGCCACAATTTATGGCAGCAGATGGAAATGCGTAAGGAAGCGATTTATTTATCCGCGAGTGAACGATCGTGGCTCGAAAATCACAGTCGATTGTCGTCGGTGTGCCCGTCGGCGGGGTCCGGTCCCTGCCTGCCGAGTTGTTTCACACTTTCTCACTTGTCAGGTGGGCGGGACGGATCGGTAATTAGTGTGAAGAAATTGTGGCTTCGAGGGTGACGAAGCAAGCACGAGTTCCCGCGCCACGTGAACAAGTCTGTCGAGACGGTCCCAGAGTTCTTGCCTCTCCTCCTCGACTTAGTTGTTTTAATCGAATGGAATTAGTTAATATCCTCGTGCTCTTTTCCTTCGCCCTTCTCCTCCGTTCTCACCCCTCCTCCTTCGTGCACGGCATGACCGAAAGCGTGGTGAAGCGTCGTTGCGATCGAGCCGATGCGCTAAATAATCTAGTGCTATGTAATTGATTAATTACGAAATTATTAACAATTTATAACGACGGTATTTTATCATTTGAATTTTATAAAAATGGTTGATCCTGTTTCAGATCGTGCTGGCGGAACGTGTGGCGATCAGCACGTGACGTCTATGCACTTGGCGCGTCTTGCAGCTTCTGCATTTTAGCAGAGGTCAGTGTTCAGCAATATGCAACTAGGTTTCGGTGTTTGTTGGAATATAATTTTAATAATAATAATAGTAATCATCAAAATCAATTTCTGAATCTCCAAAATTTCAGAAGATTTTTTAAAAAATCCTACAACCGAGGTTACAGTTATTTATTATTATTATACTACGGACGATGCAAAATATAGATTGTCCAAGTTAATTGTAGGGAATACAAGTAAGATCAAAATCTGTTTTGATAATTGTAACAAGTTGAAAATGATTGAACAGATGCATAAAATCCTAGTTACTATTACGCGAACAAATGCATCTATATACCATCAATAATTATAAAAACTTCTCCAGAGAATGATCAAAAATTGTCAAGGAATTCATTAAAATTTTATAAATATTCAGCCTCTCGAATGCGCTTTGCAATCGCATTAAAAACGACACGAGGATGCACGTACTCGCGGACGAGTATCCGCATGGAAAGTGCATGATCGGTAAAAAAACGAGGAATCACGCGATAAGAATCTAATATCTAATACCCGGCTCCATAATCGATCGATGCAGCTTTCATTAGGCAAGTTGCCCCGCGAGCATTGTGTTTTATTATAGCTGCACGCGGTCATTCAATTGAGCGTGACGAAATACTTTCCCTTAATTGAATAATCAACGGTTAATCAAACGGCTCGGGCCATTAAGATAGCGATCGGCCGGCCCACTTAGCGCGGCAAACCGGCCGAATAGCGAGTAATTATTCACGCAGTCGTCTGAATAATTGCCCGGGAAAATTGAGCGGTCGCAACTCGGCCGCTGCGGCTCGTTTATTAATTGCGACACGTTTTCGGTAAGCGACTGCCACCGTTCGCCAGCTTCTCCGCTCCATTGTTCACCGCCATTTTGTAATTGGCTCCGCGTTACGGAGCCTGAACTCTAAATTAGGATCGGAGCAAGCCCCTTCAACATTCGGTTTCAATTTCTCCCGTTGCCTCGTTCGACTCTGCTCGTTACTCCGCGACTGATTAGAGATTAACAATAATGCGAACTATGATCGCAAGCGATTGGGGATCATTATTTTCGGACTCGTAGGAACGGGTTCATAGGATAGTTTATCGAGACGGCCATAATCGACTTTCAAGACTCTGTCATAATTTATTATTGTCATTCTTTAATAGCATTTAGACTAGATCTGAACATATTATATAAATCAGTGTGATCTAAATTGCGTCCGAAATGTTTTATTCAAATGACTAGCATCTAGATCAAATCTGAAATGTTTTATTCAAATCAATAGCATTTAGATCGAGCCTAAAATGCTTTATTGAAATTACTAGCATTCGAATCGAGTCCGTAATATTTTATTTAAATTAATATCACATAAACATAGTCAAAAACGTTTCGCTTAAACTCGAGGCGCTTGAATCGAGTCTGCCACGTTCGAACGAAATCCTCGACGAGACTAAATCCGAAACGTTTCATTTGCATTGGAAATATTCTCACGAAGAAGTTGCCGATCGATGAATAAAAGAAGAGTGGCAAAATTCGGAATAATTTTCAGCAGGACTCGGCACGATTTCCCATCGCGGGCCGATCTAACGAGGACATTTTCTTCTCAGGTCGCGTATATTCATCGGATCAACTGGTCGCTGGATCGTCGTGTAGAGAAGATTAGATCGAAGAATGCCCGGTTAAGTAAGAAGACGTTCGAGAAGAAGAAGAAGAGGATGAGGCAGCGGCGGCGGCGGCGGAGGAGGAGGAGGAGGTCAGGAACGCGGAAAATAGAAGGGACGAGAAACAAATCGTAATGATAGGTGGAGGGGTAAGAAGCAGAATGAATATTGATCGCGAGATACCAGTTTCTGATCCGGCTATTCGCGTTACACGCTTTTTCCAGCCGCGGATACGGGGAAAATGTTCCCATGGCGGTGAGAGACACGACGATCGAGCCGCGTCGCTCGATCCGTCGCTCGATCCATCCGATTCCCGATCGGTCGGGATCAGAGGCGGTGGTTCGATGTCCATTACCGGGGGAAAAAACGTGCCAGAAGGGAAACCTTCTTGCCTTCCACGCAAGAACACGTTTTCACGATTTCTCGGGGACCTCATATTCGCGGGACAACATTTCATTAAACCCTGCTGCTGGGAACTCGCACGGGACAGCTGTTGCTCGGAGGCTGCTCAAATTCCTCAGTATGTTGCGGTCATGCTCCGATCATGCGACTCTGCGATACTAATTTTTTAATTACCGCAGACTCGTTTGCGATCTTCGGAATCGTGACATAGAGAAAGTTGATGAATTTTTCGATGAAAATTCACCGACTTTGACCGACGATAACTCCGTGAGAAATCATCGCAGGATCGTCATCTTCTCTTCAAATTATAGTTTAAAATCTCTACTTTAAGATGGCTTTTCTGGATTTAAAATTCGACGCACCCTCGTCACTGTAACCTTCTACACGCGAGGCCGTGTTTGCCGTATTCGAAATTACCAAGTCCGACGAAATGTACAGACTTTGTATAATTTTCTTCGGAGATGTCGTTTATAGATAAATAAAGTCTGATCCTTCTTCTTCAATTTAAAAAAAGAGGAAGCAAGCTGCGATTTTTTTTCGCAACGTTACAGCACTTTAAAGTTCGCATGTGTTGGCACGGGTCAGACAATAATTCATGAAAGAATTATCTCTATTATTCCTGTCTTAACAAATTTATATATGGAAATATATAATATATATTCATATATAAATATATATTATATAGCAATCTGCAAGAGAAAATCGTTTTAATCACGATCAATTCTTTCAGAATCAAAATAACAGAAATAATTCTTTCACGAAAGAATTATTTCTGTTATTAATAATAAATTCCACGCTGTCATTTGTGACACTAATTATCAAAATTCCAGGGTGTCGATCCAAGGACCAATCGCGAAGTCGGAGGAACCATCTAAGAATAAACGAAGGTGAGCAAAGATCGCGAAGCGAAAAGAATAGTATTTCTCGAAGACGAATTAGGAGAAGCTACGAGAGAATGGTGAGACGAAGTTTCAGCTTGCACTTCGCGTATGAAAAATACAATACGATCGGGAATGGAACCGGTCGGATATTGACACTGGAAAAGCGGATGGAAGTTCGAGTCCAATTAAAAGCCGCGGCACATCGATCGAATTAAAAAAATATTGGCCGACACGCAGCTGGAAGAACGACAATAAATTACATCGAACTAGCTTCGGGTATTAACGATCCGGCCAGGCTTTTCGATTAAAACCTCCCTCCCCCTCTCTCTTTCTCTCTCTCTCTCCCTCTTTTTCTCTCTTTATCTTTCTCTCGATCGATGGAGCCGGGTGATACGAAAATAATTGAGACAAAGGAACAAATTCCCCGATAAATATTTCACTACGTCGATCAAGACCAGCAGCACACCGATTACTATTATAGAGAAAGGTACAGGACTCGGTATTTATAGCGGCGATCGTCTGCGTGGGCGGTCGGTGATCTACGATCGTGACGAATCGATTAACCGGCGAGATTAAAATACGTGGTAATTCGATTTTTGCCGGTCCCGTGCTTCTGTCGCGTTCGCCTCGGTCTCCTTTTCCACGGTCCGGCGAGCATTTTACTAAATTACTATAGCAGAGAGCCGCCGCGTAAAATACGGCCGATGATATCGTCCGATAAATTCCGCGCCGTGCAAACACCTGTCCGCGTTTTATTCGAAAGTAATTGGCCGATGCGTATCATTAATTCGCGCGGTTGGTAAATATAGTCTTCGGCCCCGATAACGCTGGATCGACGTCAACGAGGATCCAGGCGACGCGGAGTTAATGAATTACTGTGACCGGCCGTACAAGCGACGTTTCCGACGATACAAGATCGCGATTAAATTTTCCGCGTCGGATGCGGGAAACGACGGCTTCGGCTTATTTGTTCGAGTGGTTGCGATGGAGCCGCGTTTAAAAATCGCTCGCCGGATTGCTGGTCGTTGACAGGAAATCGTCAAGGCGGTTCTTAATCGATCGTCGTCCTTGATACTCTTTCTTTTGATCATTGTTTTACTAAAGACTTGCAATAATTATATTGCGGAGATACCTTTTGTAACAAAACAAGTGCAATAAGAATAAAAATATATATGTAATGATGCAATGGATAAAGTAAGTTAAGTAATAATATATATATATAATACAGAAAGTATAATAAATGAAAAATCATTAGACGTACAAGTAATACCATTCATTATTAAAACAAGAATACAAAAGAAACATTAATCAATAATGACAGCGAAATTTAGAAAACCTCATCAAAACGTTATTTTTAAGAAACGAATCAACGTCCTCAGAAACAAATTCCCGAATTTGATCCGATACAACCTTCTGTACCTCGCAATGATTTCTATTTCATCATAATCAACGATCTGAGACCAATACGAACCACTATGCCGATCCTCCGACACAATAATTCCCGATTACGATCCAAAGATCGATCGCGAAATCCACGCCAGAATAAATCGTTCGCGCTGGCTGCCGTTAGCGATCGATCTCTCTGCGATTAGATCCGTTCGCCGGAGGCCCGGAGATCGGCGGGCAACGCCGCGAGTGTAATTCGCCGGTTCTTTTTCCCACGTCGAATGCTGAAAAGTTCCGGTTAACGCGGAAACTTTGTTTCCAGAGCGCCGCTCGGGAAGAGCCGGTCGTAAAATGCTCGTGGAACGTCGCTGCCATTCGGCGCGCCGTTAAATTACAGAGGACCGAACAATGTCTGAATCACTTCTGTCATCGCGTTTCCTCCACCGTCGCGTCCGACGGTCTCGCGAGTGCCATTCCCCGCGATCATCGCGGAAATGGTCATTGATCGGTACAAGTTACGACGCCGTGAAAACGGTTTACAAGTGCGTCGAACGGCCGCTGACGGATCTGCGACTGTCCTCGACCTCCAGGATCCTCGCTCGAGAGGACTCTATTATGTCTGTCTCGATCCTCGAATCCCACGGAATCCCGTCGATCTCTAATCCCAATCCGTCGATCTCAGGAATAACGAGGCATGTGCCGGAGATCCAGATTTCATCTCTCCTTAGAAACGTAATAATAATATTATACGTATTAATAATAATAAAAATATAATAATAATTATAACTTGGGAAGATAATATTTTATTTTGAAATTTGCATTGCTTTAATGAGGTCGAATGGACTTCTATTAAGTAACATTATAAAATAATATATATATAATAAATATAATATATAGTGTTTATAATATAATATATAGTATATATAATATAATATATAGCACATATAATATAATATATAGCACATATAATATAATATATAGCACATATAATATAATATACAGAGGCGAAACGAACGAATACATCCAGTGATTTACGGCAGCCGCCGGAGTCCCTAGATCCCGAAGATCCCTAGATCCCAGGGTCAGCCGAAGGATCAGCCGATCGCAATTTCCATGCAGCCCATAAATCCCGATTTTATTCGCGGCAACAGGATCGTAGTTAGCGTTCGGTTAGCGAATGATAAACAAGTCCCGGGAAATCGGTGAAATGCAAGCGTTAATGGGAAAAGGATTTATGCCCATCGGCCGTGTATTTATTATTCCATCGACGCTGCCGTATTTATTATTATTTCCGTGGATCCTCGCGGAGCTGGATCGAGCAGCTCGCCGCGGGTGCGTCGGCCAGCGATAAGTTAATTAGCGCCGGTGTGTGTCCGAGCCGGCGATTAATCTCGACAAGGCGCGTTCCTGTAAATTAGATGTCTACGGGGGAAACGACTCCGTAATGGGCTCACCGGTTACTTCTATTATTTTCGCCAGGTGCAATTCCCTCGGCCGGGGATATTTAAATTGGCTGGGCCAGCGAAGAACCGATCGGCCAATTAGCGATCACCGTGCTTCCCTCGGGTTCCTCTTGAGAATTTTTCTAGATCACGTTCTGTTTGATTCTGTTTCAACCAATTTGCGGCCT
>CM052156.1:5498515-5508856 GCA_028455555.1 Augochlorella aurata | reverse complement strand
ACTTGCAAGATAATATGCTAACGTCCCACAAATAATATATAATAATATTCTAAAACTGCATACAAATTGCATCCCAACATTCCACTCCCAGAATCCCAGAGAAATCTCAGCAAACGATTGAAAAATTGCAGAACAAAAACGACCTGAAGATCCACAAATCGGAGTTGCACTCCGAGCGCAGACCGTTCGAATGCACCGTCTGCAAGAAGAAGCTGTTGCACCGGCAGTCCCTTCGCGATCACAAGCTGATGCACACGAACGTGAAGCCGTACGAGTGCTCGATCTGCAAGAAGAGTTTCCTGCGTCTCAGCAGCCTAAGGGCTCACAAGATCGTCCACACAGCTGACCTGCCCTTCAAGTGCGACCTATGCTCCGCGAAGTTCAAACGATCTTCGGTCCTGAAGACCCACAAACTGACGCACACAGGCGAGAGGAGGTTCGAGTGCGACATCTGCAAGCGTCGTTTCCACCTGAAAGGTGCTCTCAAGCATCATATCCTCTCCCATTACGGTGAGTCCCCCTTTTATTTGTCAAGTTCCGCGCCGTTTCCGCCGATGACGCGTTACCGCGCCCGGCGACGCGACTCGTAAAACTATAACTATACTTTTCGTTAGGCGTTAGGCTTTCTCCGAGTGAAAAGGATATTAAAGATATTAATTGAATGAAAATGTTCTTATTGCACGTGCATATGATTTACGAAAGCAACGAATTACGTGGTATTAAAAATGTGCAACAGATATCGCTGTTTAAAAATTGCGCACGGTTTAATCACGATACTGTTGTGGTTTTAGTATAACCCCTTGAGACCATCGGGTCATAAACTATGAAAAATATATTATTATATGGAATAAAAATTATTCGAACCTCCTCATGCTTGCGCAATCATGTTAGAAAGTCATGTTTGAGTCAGTTTTGATACTGCTTGAAATTACAACACGTATATCATATGTTTAAAACATAATAACTCCGTGGAAAAAAATCACAGAACAAATTAACTTAGCTCATTTTAAAGAGGAGACTTTGAGCTTCAAATCTATTATAGTCTCAATCAGGATAAAAATTCTTGACAATCTGTACAGAGATTTGAATTTCGAAAGAATCCAGAATTGAAGAATTTAGAGAGCATAAAATACATTCACTTTCTCGCTCGCCACGTAGCTTATAAAATTTTTGTTTAAAAAATGAACTGAGGTAGGAAAAAGCTGAGGATTCACGCTTTCAAATGAGCTTGGGTAGACTGCCATGCGATTTTTCTCGACGAAGATACGGTTATTTGAATATGGACAATATCTGTCTGAAAATTCGTATGGTAGTTTATGGTGTTTGTTAATTAATTAATGGTGTTTACATTGTTCATACGTTTTAGGCGTGAGACCGTACAAGTGCAAGGACTGCGGAAAGTGTTACAGACGATCATGGGGCCTGAAGTTGCACATGTACCGGCACACAGGTGTGAAACGGTTCGAGTGCGACCTCTGCAAATCGCGATTCAGCGTGAAAACGAAACTGGCGAAGCACATATACGGTCACATCGGCGAGAAACCGTACAAATGCGGCTGCTGCGGTCGCCAATATGGCGAACGGTACCAGCTGAAAGCGCACAAATGCGTCGTCGGCGTGCAGAACTCGTCGAAAATCAGGATCGAGCAGCGGATGATCGATTTGCCTCCGCAGATCGTGTTCTTCCGACCGAGACCGACGATCGCCACAAAGCTTGTCAATCCTTAATACCTAAATCGTGTGCCTTTGGAGAGCAGACATAATATAGCAGAACTTAGAAAAGAAAAATATTCAAAGTGTTGTTTAACTATCTGCTTAAAAATGAAACATATTTTAATTTTAATTGAATGCAATTGATTGATACTGTGGATGATTGATCTTGTGTGCTTACAGGTAACAAGTAGAAGATACTGATTGATATTAAAGAAATTTTAGACTGTTGTACATTGTGCGCAGCTCATTATGATTATTAAGGAAAATCTCAGAGATATAGAAGTGTAAATATGGAAATATTGAATGAAATTCAGGATATTGTTATATTGTTCGCAAGTCGTCATTATTGTTAAGGAATATTTAATAGAATAAACAAGGAAGTAGAGAGACATTTGAAGAATTTAAGAATGCTGTTGCATTGTGTGCAGCTCATTACAATTATTAAGGAAATTGTAACAAATATAGGCATGCAAATAGAGGAGCATTTGGAGAATTTCAGAATACTGATGCATTGTTTGCAGGTAATTATAATTATTAAGGAAAGTCTAAGAAATATAGCCATGCAAATTGAGAAGCATTTAAAGAATTAAAGAATGCTATTGCACTGCTTGCAACTCATTATATTATATAATTCTTAATGAAAAATTCAGAAATATAGGCATGCACACACAAAAATATACAACGAATTTGAGGATATTGTTTCATTGTTTTCTACTCGTTGTAACTATTAAGGAAGACCTAACACATATAGCCATTCTAATTGAGAAACATTTGAAGAATTAAAGAATTAAAGAACGTTTAACAAATACAGACATTTCTGAATGAAAATAAAAGGAAAGGACATCGATGAGAACTAATATGCCTGCCTTGCCACAATGCTTTAATCATTTTGAAGTTCCAGTGTTTGAATGACTTGAAAGTCTCAGTCCTTTGATTATTTGAAGGTCTCAGTCCTCTGATCATTTAAAGATCTCAGTCCTTTGATCATTGAAATGTCTTTAAAGGTCTCCCCTGATCATTTAAAGGTCTCAGTGTCTGAGTCACTTAAAAGTCTCAGTCCTCTGATCATTCGAAGGTCTCAGTCCTTTGATCATCTAGAGATCCCAGTATCTGAATGACTTATAAGTCTCAGTCCTTTGATCACTTCAAAGTCTCAGTCCTCTGATAATTTAAAGGTCTCAGTCCTCTGACAATTCAAAGGTCCCAGTCCTCTGACCTCTTAAAACTCCCAGTCCTCCGATCGCATAAAACCTCGCCCCCTTGATCGCACAAAGGTCACAGTGCTCCGAATATCCAAAAGGTCCCCGGAGTCGTTCCGCAACAGTCTTGCGAAAACGCAGCGAGACCGTAGCGAAACGAGGATCGAAACTGTTGTTTTAGCGCGAGACGGTTTCCCTCCGTTGCGGCTTTTGCTCTCCCATATAAATTCGAGCCGGTATTGAGACATAAAAATCATAGATAAGCGTGGCGCGGTTGTTGCCGGCTCTCTCGCCTCCTGCGTTGGCTCGCAGCTCGGCCGGCCTTCGGCTTCGCAGCTCTATTAATTAGAGAATCAAGCATCATGGTGTTACACGGCTGCCAATTAACCCCTTCGCGGAATTCGCGCCGCGCCGTGGCGGCTGAAAGCTACTTAAATGGCAATAATGCCTCGCTCGCGAACACACGCAGGCCCCGTAATGTATATTCCACGGTTTGTTTATGGGCTACCGGAAGCCCCGTTCGTAAATTCGCGGTGCTGCCACTCGATGTTTACCAGATCCTTCATTGCCGTCGCTGTAGTTCGTAAAACGTGGCTGGCGAAAAGCTCCGACGCCGGGTTCGGCTGTTTTATCAAGCTCCTCACTGTAATTAGTCGTCGTTACGCGAGCTCCGATCTCCATACGATATCTTCGAAAAATCTCGATGGAGGGAAATGATCGCTCATCGGTTAGAAAACTGCTCGCTGTAAAGACCGGGTTAAACAGCCATTAACTATCGATAGCTTACTCCTGCTTCGAGAAGATTCTGCGCCATTTTGCAGAACGGAACACGCTGCTCCGAAGTGTTACAGCATAGACAAAGTTTGGGTAAAACTTAGCCAAATTCAATCGGCGATAACTCCGCACAAAATCATCGTACAATAATGACTCCACTGTTAAATTAAAGCTTGAAACTTCTACTTTAAGATAGCATCTCTATATTTTAACGTCTACACAGCCTCGCCATTGTAACCTTCTAAATACGAGGCCATGTCTGTCGCATCAAAAATGACCAAATTCCACAAAATTCACATACTTCGTACAATTTTTCTCGCAGATGCAGTTCAAAGTAGAATAAACTCTGGTCCTTCCTCTTTAATTTAAAAGAAGAGGAACCCGGCTGCGATTTTTCCTCGCAGAGTTACAGCACTTTGAAGTTGCCCTTGTATTTTCGTCGTCTACCACCCCGACATCGGCACATATATTTACCATTCAAAGTGCAATAAACAAATCGAAGGGCGGATTATTTTATCTCGTTTTAAAGAGGAGACTTCGGACTTCAAATCTATCGTAACGACAATCGCGAGAGAGAACTCGTCCACCGATTGCAGTAAAACGAAGCACCGTTTCGTTGCGGGCTATTCTGCGGCCTCTCCGATCTATCGGTCCCGATTTCGCTAGATCCCGCGATCCGCCGGCTGTAGATCACGTCCACCAGTAATGGCAACTCATCTATTCGAAATTGTAGACTTTTCCCGGCCGCGTTTGCATGCCGGCGGAGCTTAATAAGAACTCGAGCTTAATAAGAACTCGGCCTTAATAAGTACCTAGCCGTGGAACAAAAGCCCGATTAATTCGAGCCCGGCCCGACTCGATTCGGATCGAGGCCTAGCTTAGGTTCGTCATCGGAGCTCCTCACATAATCATAGTGGTTGTTCGCGTATCGCCGGGACGTGATCCGCGCTCGATCATCGAACAGTCCGCACCATTTCGTTTGCTGGCGGACCTTTGGAACCAGTGCTTCACCCCCTATGGAACTATACTTTCCGAAACCTCACTGTCAGTCGTCTTAATGATCTTGCCTAATGAATAGACTCGGGCAGAATTAGCCTAAATTGCCTCGTGCAGGTAGCAAATGGAAGACACTGAAGACGTTAACCCTTTATTTATCGCGGAAGACTTGTCATAGAGATTATTCGCATCTTCGAAATCGAAGGTGAATTCTTCCCATTTATCATTAATATTTAAACATCGAAGTATGAAGTTGCCATAAATAAATATATATATAATAGTTCGTGTCTGACAGAGCAATCATCCTCTCAACTGGCCGTGGCTCGTCGATTACCAAAACACACGTTAATCTCTTCATCTGGATTTAATTGAACCATAAGCGACGCGCCATTTTCGTCGTCGCTTTTTCCCGTTAAACCTGTCCGGATACCTGTCCACCTGGAATTCTTTCCAAGGGTACATTATATAATTTGCTTTTGATAATACGCGAACCGGTCGCCGCCGCTCGCTCGGCCTCTCTCGGCCGTGGATCTCGAGCACGTGGGCCACGGTTCTGTCGCCGCACGTGAGAATGGTACTTTAAGGTGCGTGGACACAGCGGGGGCTCGCGTACGGTAATCCGAGAAGAACCGCCCTTTATCTGATTGCATCTGTGATTCGCGAGCCTCCGGGTGGAACCCTTTGACCATGCCGACACACGCATGTCGCCTCTCGGCCACGTTTTTCCGTCTCTATTCACGAATTCGCCGTGCGTCCCGGGCCCCTGCCGAGTAGAGAAATTCCGGCCCCTCTTGGGCCCCTGTATTGGCCATCGACTACTCGAACTATTAACGCCTGGCTGATCGAAGAGACCTTTGACCCTTTGCGGTCGTATGTTTTCTCTAAGCCTTCAATCAGAGCTATTTATTTTTATTTTTATATAATATTAAGACATATTGTTGCGGCATGTATATTTAAACTTTAAAAGAGGATTTTTGCTATTCAATCTTGCATATTATGTTTGCAAGATTATTCGATTAAATTCATTTCGAGTAGCATGACACCTATGTATACGCTTAATGAAACAGTAAAGGGTTAAATTCCGTCAGATTTCAGGATCGATTTAATGTACTGTTTTATTTAATTAGTATTATATATACATATTATTTTATTTAAATAGTACCTTCGTGTCATTTTTAAAACAGTAAATCTGTAAAAAATGCATTAGAATGACAGACATATGTTCTCGTTTTATTAACGTGACAATACTGAGTTCGTTTGGACTTTTTGCTGCATTTGTCTCTCGAAAAGTCGTCATAATTTTTCAACAAGCCTAAACTAAAGAAAAGCAGTAGCCCCTCAATAATTTATTCACTCTATTATCGCTCAGAAAATCCGCAAAAATGAATCGGAAAAAAGGGAAAAATGTTTAAAAACTAAATCAACGAAGCATAAATTGGCCTAACCAGTCTACTACTTATAGTACAATAATTTCAGCTCAGAAAATCCCCAAGAAGCGTCCCAATTAAACCAAAAATTATCTATCTAAAAATGAAAACACCTGCTCCAAACATTATTTCCAAAATCAGACGAACCAAAAATCTCGCAATAATTTTGCGCAGCGAGTGGTCGTTAAAAATCTGAAATAACCAGTTTGTGGGTCGCAGCGAGTCTTCCAGAAACGAAACAAACAATCCAAGCGAGCAAGACGTTACGGTACCATTTCCGCGTGAGCGTGTTGTCTAACGCGTTCGAGCATTATGCGGCCATAATCAGAAGCGTCTGACAAGTCACTAGACATTATGAAACAGGGGGGAGAAGAGAGCTAGAGAGAGAGAGGGAGAGAGAGAGAGGAGGGTGTCAGGAGGAAGATAATTAGGCAAACAGCAAGGCAAACGCGGATTAGCAGCGAGTGTGTAGTCGGCGCGACTGGCAATTAGGAATCCGGTCGCGGCGAAATAGTATCGGCGCCGGTATCTGCGAGTCAGCCGATTAGCATAGACCGGCGAATAGAGCAGCCGAGGTGGGTGGGGAGTAATTAAACCAGCCGCGATTCTTATCGACATAATTAGGAGTTGGCGTGACGCTGCATAAGATCGCGGGTAACGCGCCGCACCGCGCCGACCGGACTGTCGGATCGTAGATCCCGCGATCAGGACATAATTAGACGAGAAGTATGACTACGGTGAAATCCGGCGCGATGCTATTCAAATCGGACGATCACGAAACCGGGTCAATATTCGATCGTACGGGATTCTCCCTTTCGAATGACACGAATGTTAATTAACTGCCGAAAGTTTCACAAAATCAGAGCGATTTAATTAGCTGAAGCGAAATTAGAAAGTTGAAATTGGTCATAGGGGATGGGCGACCTTCCAATTTCTTCTTCTTTTTCGTCCTTTGATCAATTTTTAGTTCAATTTGGACACTGTTTTGTCTAATTCCTCGATGGAGAATCTTTTATATAATGTTCTTCATTTTTGAAGCTTTATTGCAAAAGTCATTTGTATATTGTCATTTTTATATTATCATTTGTATATTGTATATTTAATTTATTGACTTAGTTATTCGTATTTTGTAATTATAATGCATTCAAAATAATTCAAAAAATTATTTTGAATGAATCAGTGCATTGAGCAATAATGCATCAATATACCATATAAATTATGACATAATTTAATACAGTCCTCGTATCAAAGCTCCTTTAAATAAAAACTGACCTGTAAAGTAACTATTAAACAATAATTATACGAAATTTATTACTTACACTATACTAACAGAGTACATTTTCACATTTAATAATGTAAAATAATAAATTTTACAAACACAGTAATTAATTCCACCAAAAACAGCATAAAACCGAACAGTGTAATCGAATGAAATCGAATGAAATCGAATGAAATCCGACGAGTAAATTCAAGGTAAAAGTCATTAAAAAAATCACTATAGATAGCGAATCGAAGTCTCCAGTTTGGAAAAATAAGTCCGTACAGTCGGTTTTCAGCATCGTTCCGCAAGAAAGACTCGAGGATCCGGGGCGAGTCGGGTTGGTCTCCAAAAGGAAAAGAGCGTCGAGGAATATTAAATAACGACGATGTCGATTAGTATTGACAACGGCGATTAAAGAGGCCGAATTGCCAGTCGGTAATGACCGAGCAGCCCCTCGCGAGCAGTGAGCACTGTAATTTCATTGATAATATTTAAATACGGGCTTTTGATAGCTGTCTACCCTTGGCTGGCATTAGCGCGGGCCCCGAAGGGTCCCACCGTCCCCTTTCCACCTGGCTCACTCCGCCCCTGGAACCGGCAGAGGCGTACTATTTATCGACCTGGTCCCGTCATTATTTCATCGAACTCTTTCATCGCCTCTTCTGGTTAATCGGCGACCCGTGAAGCCCGAAACCGAGCTCCGTACTTTCTTCCACCCCTGTTCCCACCCCCGCAACGCAACCGTATTTCTTCCGCCGTGATTCCGTCGTTAAATTAGGCGACCACGATCATTATCCCCACCTCTGTTTTTTCAAAAATAATATTTTTAGATAGGTTCGCAGGTGTCTAGTTCCTCTCTCTTGTGATTTCGTTATTTATTATATTATGATAATTACTCCATTGCAATTATGCACTAGGTTTCACTAAAATGATATTTTTCGAGAGCGATGCACGGTTTAATAAAATTGCTACTTCAGACAGGTGTTATCAGGACTGTTATCACTCGTGTTCATATTTTTACACCACGGCGCTGTCATTGTAAATATCATAAGGTAAATTATGATATTATAATTGCTCGTCACCTTCGTTTCTCGAAATGGTAATTTCCATCGCGTCGCGCATTATTTTTTCAAAAATGCCACCTTCTGTCTGCGATCGCAGGTATTGTTTTCTTCCTGTAATTACACGATGTAAATTATTCCATTATTCCCCACTTTATTATTAAAGAAGCGATATTGTTGGACGGTTCGTAAGCCGCTTTTAAGAAATGGCGCTTCGTACAAATATCTGGAGCTCCTATCGCGCGTATTCCTTTTTCCAGATTAATGTCTCCGAAGTGAAATGAGTCTTGATTAGCAATCTGCGAAGCATTAATGATAAATAAATTTTATAGCGAGGCTCAAAGACCGCGACGATCAAGATTGCTTCCTGTGTCGTCAGAAATGGCAGAAGATCTCGTCATTAACGATTCCGAGATGGGTTATCCTTGGCGTCTTTTTATTCCCCCGGTAACTTATCATCGATAGAAAACGCCTGGAACCTTGAGAGATAAAGATTAATCGCGATCCGGTCTTAATGTTTGCCGATTACTTTTCTTATCAAAGTTATATACCCTTTAATCTTCCCGGCGTTCGCTGCGCGTCGCTTATATGCAATTTTTCACAGATGAATCGCCGGGGAACATTTTAAACACTGTCTAGATTGTTTTGTTAAACGAAGGGAAACGGGGCTTCCGAGAACTCATTGATACACTCCGGTATCCGATGCAATTAACTGTTAATGACTTGTCCCAGCCCTGACACTGTGTGCTCTGTTTTTATGAAATTAATCGGCGAGATCAGTTTCAGATGCAGCCTGTGCGCTTATTTTGCTAAAATGGTATAAAATTAATGGCCTCTAATGGTATAAAATTAATTATCTGGTCGAAATCTAACATCGTTCGTTCTAATTTTTATCAAACCCATCGGCGAGATCAAGTTTGCGAGTTTATGTTACTGGAATATTAGAAAATGGCACTTTCAAGAATTTTTTCATGCAGTTAATAATTTATTCTGGGTAATAGGATAGTCTTTAATTGCAAATCTAATTCTATATACACAATTTTAATAAAAGAAATGAACAAGTTACATCTACATTAACCACTGATTTTATTAAAATACTTAAAAATGGCACCTTCAAGAATTCTCCAATGCAATTAGTAATTTATTTCAGTTAATAGACAGTCTCTTATCGTAATTTTATACACACAATTTTAATAACAGAAATCAGCAAGTTACATTTGAAATTAATCAATGCGCTGACTTTACTAAAATATTAAAAACTGGCAATTAAAATCCCCTGGGTCAATTAACAATTTAATCAAGCAAACAATGGCCGACCAACCTCCAGCACTGAATAATTTTTATAAAATCTGTCGGCATTCGTAATTTCACAGGAATCGTTTATCAAAGCGACAGAAACAGCAGTCACAGAAATTCAATGTCGCGAGGACCGATTTAAATGTGCATGCACTAAAATGCACGCAGAGGGACCTGCAGTTTATAGATCCACTCCAGGCGTCCTAAACTGTCTATGAACAAGGTCCGCGATGATAAAGATTCCATCGAGCTGGAATGGCATCGACCGAGCGCGGCGAGGATCGGCGACCAAGGAGGACGCGGTTTATGCAGCAGTGCAATTATGCGCTCTCCTGGCCGGCAGAAAAAGATGACGGATGCGCGGTGCGCGAGCGACGATGCCCCTCTTTGCGCAGCCGGAAGATATGAATTTCAAATTCCGGCGCGGCGCTGGGATTTTTGCTCGGGATTTCGTTGACTTAATTTCATATCCAATTAGATCGCGCTCGCTGCCGGGAAAAAGCCGACCGCCTTCACTAAATTTATTGTGCATACGCATGTACGGCCGACTCGGTGCATCGGCGCATCGGTGCATCGGTTCAGCACGCAGCGCCTAACCGGCTGAATTAACGCGC
>CM052156.1:5484561-5498415 GCA_028455555.1 Augochlorella aurata | reverse complement strand
TCGACTGCAGGACGATAGATCCCTGTTTCGTTCGTCCAATTCTCCGCAGGCAGTTGGCTCGTGAATTACCATCGTGCAAACCTCGGATTGGTCGTGCGTCGGTCTAGGTGGCTCGTAGTTTCATTTTCACCGGTTTCCACGCCGGTTTTTTCGGCACGGCGGAACTATAACGGCTCGTAGCAGCCCTCGACGATCGGGCGGCGGTGCTAACGACTTTTAGATCATTAGTTACTGAAACTACCAATACAATTATCGGGTCTGGATATTTATTCCCTTAATCTCGGCCCCCGGACGAGATTGCGGGGCTGCGGAGCAATTCGGCGCGAGGCTGTTCTCTCGCTCTGATTCTCTCTCTCTGTCTCTCTTCCTTCCCTCTCTCTCTGTCTCTCTCTCTCTTCTTGTTCCAGGCATCCCGGCCGCCTGTTATTCGGCGACCTTTATACACCGTAAGGTCTTAATTAACCCTTCGATTATCATAACAAGTCGAGCCACGTCCCGCGGAACTCCCATTTCACCTCGACTCCGGAATGATTGATGCTTCACCTGGTTTTCGGCGTTTCCGAAACTCCGCGAGCCCCTGCACCCATCATTTTCGAAAATCGCGCGGTGCATTCGGTCCATTACTCTCTACGATTGTTTGTTTCTTTGGTTTTGCAGCTTTTGCCGGCCGGATGATGTTAATCACCCGTTTGATGGTTTTTTATTCGCTTGCGGAGGCATGTTACCTTCGGCCGCGGATGATTGTTTATGCCTGGGAAAAATCGTGGTCGTTTTTCAAACACCATAAAATAAGATTGCATAGTCTGAATTCGATAGCATTGTTGGCTTTGTTTAAAAAAATTCCCATTTCAGGCTTCATTTCTCGATGCATCAGAAATTCTGCCGTTGCATTTCAATTTCTATTAATTAATATAATAACAATGACAGAGGTATTTGCATTGAAAAAATTCGTGGTCTTTCTTCGAACACCATGAAATAAGACTGCATAGTCTGAATATGATAGCACCGCTGGTTTCGTTGAGAAAAATTCCCAAACGGGAGTTAATTCTCCGATGCACTCAAAAGATTCCTCATTCCCTGTTATCACTGCGAACCATATTATCACAGGTTAATTTCTTCCAATTAATATCCCGAATATTAAACATAAACAATGCCAGAAAATTGTTAAAAAGGTTTATAAATTCGCGTTACGCGAGTTCAATTTTCCAGGACTGGAAAAATCGAAGAGTCTTTCGCGAGCTGCAATTTCTTGCTAGCAACGCCTGCGCTAAATAAATATATTAATTACTGATTTAATTGACGGTTCGCTTAATTATCATAGAGAGATCACCAATTTCACCCGAGATATCGGATTGTTCCATATTCGATCGAACGGCGAACGATTCGCGCCCCGACTTTTGGTATTCCGCGAACGTTAATTGCGAGCACCGGTTGTTTGTTCAATTATAATAGGCAGCCGTGATTTAGCGTACGCAATAACGTGGCTAATGCGATGCTAAAATATTATCCGAGCCGGCGATTAGCATTTCCAGTGCGCCGGGACCGCGTTGACGCGTGACGGTTATTAGACGCGAGCCGGCCTGATGCGCCGTTAATTAATCTTTGAAATCTAGCTTGATAGATATCTGGCTCCGATGCTCATCAAGCTGAATCATACTGTTTTCCGCCTACAACTTTCCCGTGTCTCGCTCAGCCATAACTCCGAAACGCATTGTTCTAGCTCTTAACCTTTGCGCACCTCGTAATTGTTAAGTAAAAGAAAATCAGCCTAGATCCGAAACGTTTCGTTCTAATAAATAAATTGGGAACAGCGTTCTTAAACTTTCGCGGCTGTTAATAATTATGTTTCCACTGTATTCTTATGGATCTAAAGTCGAAGTGAAATAGTTTATTTATTATTGTTTGTTTAGTTATTCGTAGGCTTTTAATATCGAACGCTTCAAAAGGCGAGGCTCAGTGTCCAGGTTTATTAAAGTCCTACGCAACGGGAGAGTGAACGAAATTGTCTGCAAGCATTTTAAGACTGCGCCGCCTCTTGCGATATTTTTTTAAATAAATTACGAAGTTTACGGTGTAAAATGCCGCTGGTTTCGCGTCGATATCCCTAACACAGTCCGTGCTATGATTTTTTAAAGATAGTAGGTCCTGAACGTCGCTCGTCCAGAAATATTCATTGCACATACATTCGCAAAAATATGTTCTACCAAATTTCACGACAGCGTTGCATCTTGCTCTATTTTTTCTCGCAAACTACAATGTTTCGAGCGTAAAATGACACTTGTTTCATGTCGATATCTGTAACACAGTCCGAGATATGATTTTTCAAAGACAGTAGTTCCCGAAAGTCGATGATCCAGAAGAATTGACTGCGCATAAATTCGCAAAAAAATGTTGCGCCAAATTTTACGACTGCGCTGCACTTTCCAATATTTTTTGCTATTAATTACAATGTTTGGAGCGTAAAATGATGCTTGTTTCACGTCGATATCTATAACACAGTCCGAGATATGATTTTTCAAAGATGCTAGGCCCCGAAAGTCGCTGGTCTAAAAGAATGAACTGCATATAAATTCGCAAAAAAATATTGCACCAAATTTCACGATTGCGTTGCACCTTGCAATATTTTTTTTCATTAACTACAATGTTTCGAGCTTGAAACGACGCTTGTTTCACGTCGATATCTGTAACACAGTTCGAGATGTGATTTTCCAAAGACAGCACGATCCAGAAAGTCGCTAATCGAAAGTCGCTGATTGACTTACCATAAAGATCTGGGTTTCGCAATTAATTAATAATAATATCGACGGTGTCTTCATGGGGTTTAAAGGCCGACGCATCAAGCAAGAGGGAGAAATGGCGGAAGAGGGATACCGGGGAATTCGAGGGTGTTTGCAGAGCAAAGAAGTCATTATATTTTCTCGAAGCGTCGCGAGAAGCTTAATCAAGGTGGCAGCCGAGCGGAATCAGCAAGGACCCCATTAGTTTTACGTTTCGTCCTTTTTTATCCTGTCTTCCCCGCGGCCACCGCCATTTTCTCCCCGTAGCCTGCGGCCATGTCCCCCGGGACTCATTGTCCAACCTAATAACCGCAACTTTTAATTGAATTTGCGACCGGCACGAATCAACTTTCGGCTCGTTCAGCTCCTAACTGATTGGCGGATGGACCCGTCGATTACTCAACCGAAGGATCAACGCCAGATTTCCTCGTTCTTTCTATCGATCATTGATCTCATCGATCTTCCATTGGGCTATAGCAATTAATTACGCGCGCTGGAAAGATCAAAATTAAATAAACAGCTTTAACACCGAATGCCATTCGCCGTGCAGTTTTCTGCATCTATGACGCCATTTTGCTTTCATTTGAAACAGAAGCGACCTAATTTCACTATGAGTCAGACTCCTGATGCAGATTTCGTATGGAGTCTATTAAATATGAACTGAATATTGCTACATATTCTTGATATTAATTATAATATGTCAGATTTTATTGGATCTTGTATTTATTGCTTATTCATTTATTTATTTATTCATGTATTCATTTATTCATCGTTTAGTTAGTAGCCATTTATTATCTCAGATCGATAGAATAGCAATTACCTTATTTGGAATAATTAAATAATTTAATTTTCTTTTAAATCGAAAATTTTGTTACAAAATTCTAGAAATAAAAATAAATGAAGACATAAAAGAAGCAATAATAGTCTTGCTATATTAGAGAAGTTATTAAGGACGAAGAGCTATTAATTAACATAAAATAACATTATAAAGGTAATTACAGTGCAGAGAATTAATGAAATTTCTCTAAAACAACACACGAACATTGTAATTTTCTTAATGCCCGCAGATTTAGTTTAACTCTGAATTTATGCGATTTATTCGCGACTGCATTTCGACATTCGAGAATAACGATTATGCGTTTCCTCGCAGAAAAGGCGCGCGCGTTCAGAAAGTTCTCATTTTCCCTCGAGAAACCGCGCGCCTGTTGCCCTAGATCGCTTAGTCAATGGAAAATATGAAAACCCGCTGGAAATGAGCGTAATCCAGCGTTTATATAATCGAGTGACTCACCGCGCGGCGGAAACGCGAATGGCATTTGCAATTAGGTCGGTTTAAGCAAACAACGAACGCCGGCGACTCTTCCTCCGCATTTCTCGCATATTTATATCGGCGGCTAGATTGCTTTCACGTCCTGCTCGATTTCTTGCTGTCTCCGACTTGTCGTTTAATTAATTGAAGAATTGCGATCGCACAGATGATCGAGTTCCGGCGATTTCACGTCTATTATTTCGCAACGAGTCGCGAACGATTCATCCATACGCATCTCGTTTAATTTCAACGCTTCGTAGTTCTCTAAAATAAACAAATTGGATTCTCGTTACGAAAATTATTACTAATAATTCTGGATTCCATGTAATAGATATATTTAAGCAAATTCTTTAGCTTTATATATCTATGAAGCTCTTTATTTTTAAGTTGCATTTATTTAGCGTTGCATTGACGTTGACATAACCTAGAGAGTACTCTGAATTCGTCTGCAGAATGCCTGATTTTCATAAATAATGGATCAATAACCCCGGTCAATCTTCCATGTGAATATAAGGGAATGAAAAATGGAGGATCGAGAGGAAACGATCGAGAATCGGATCAAGGATGCACGCGCAGGATCGCGAGACAATTTCAGCCGCTGATCGCGTGCAATTTGTTAATCTGTTCGCCAGGTTCGTGCCTTGGCTGTTAATTCGAAGTACCGATCGAAGTTCACCGTAGCCGGAAGAACGAAGAGGATCGAGGGATCGAGGAGGATCGAGCGATCGAGGAAGCCGCCGCAGGAACAGAGACGGGCCGAGCGGATTACGTCCACAGCACGTTTGCACGCACCTGACGAGGAGGGAATCCGTCGGAAGAACGGAATGGCCGTTAATTACAATACAGGATTCGCTTAATTGCATTCTTTATGCAGTCCGAGGACGATTTCTTTTTCGAGCCGTGGCTTGCGCGAAGAAGTTGCACGGCCGGTGTCGTCGGCGGATCGTGGGATACGTTGTTCCAATCTTAGCGGATTCCATCTTTGAAGTCTTGATCCTCTGGATCCACCGACAAGAAGAACGGCAGAAAAAGCGATCGACTTCTTTAAGGATCTCGCGACTCTCCTCGGAACTTAATCGGTCCCACCCGCTTCCGAGCACAATAGGTTCTCTTGGGAGAGAGTTAACATTCAGATTGAATTGTTGACGAATTATTTGACGAGACTCCCCGGTGTCGATTGTTGGAAAAATGTCAAATCGATGATTCTTCTATAGTTGAGCATGATCAAATGGATCGCTTCGAAATGATAAAAATCGTTTGAGATAAGAAATCGTGTGCATTAATAAAATGAATGGTAACAATTAGAATGAACTAATTATTGGAATCACTGATCGTTTAACATTGTTATTTAAGTATGGAACAATGTCGAATTAACAATCCTTAAGTGAAACACATTATTGAACAATACATGCTTTCAAATTAACATACTTTCAGTTAAAAAGAAACAATCGTATCCTTTAAATAACCATTTAATAACAGTTAATAATTCAGAGCTCTGCAACTCTACGATCCATTATTAACAATAACAAAATTTCTCAATAACTGCTTCGCATAAAATCAACGAAATAAAGCAAAATTACATGAAAAATTGTTGCAATAAAATGAATAAAAATTCTCATTTCATTTTCCATTTGGTGAACGACAGTTTTCAGACACGAATTTCCAACCCTAAATCGTTTTTTCAATTCCGAATGTTCGATGCACGTTCCAAGTTGAAATCGCAGGCGGAGAACAGCATCCGTTAATAAAGCGCAGGTGAGCCGAAGGGTTCAAGCGCGTATACGCGCGAGTAGGATTTCTTGAATAGTCATTAGAGCAGCGGATACGATCATAGATCGTCCCGGCGATCCCCGGCTATTTCCACGAACATTCTATTTGCGATTTAATCATACATATTCCCGGGATTTGCTCACAAAAGTGGAACCGTATACATTTCCCAGTCCGTTACTTCGACGGGCTCATTGATTTTCAGCCGTCAAGGAACTCGACCGGTACGTACGTTTTCCAGAAGATGGCGGGTTCGGTGTTTCCTTCGGCTGTTACACGCAACACGTAACCCGTTCGAGGAAAATGAATTTTTATGGTGACTGGGAAACGCTCCACCGACCCTCGAATCCTCTCTTCATTTATTTGTATCAGAGCGTCCTTGCGAGAGACGCATTTCTTTTATTTTTCAAGAATTAGAAAGACCGTGACGCCTCTCGCAGTATTTTTTCACATAAACTACAATGTTTTAAGTGTAAAATGCCGCTTCAGTCGTATCGATATCTCGAACATGGATCGAGTTATGATTTTTCAAAGATAGCATGCAGGCGCTATATGTCGCTAAAAAGTATTGATCGCGCATAAATTAACAAAAAATATCCTGCATAAATTTTATGACTGAGTCGTTACCTGCAGTATTTTTTTACATAAACTATAATGTTTCGTGCATAAAATGGCACCGATTTTATGTCGATATCTCTAACACAGTTCGATTTATGATTTTTTAAACACAGTAGGTCCTAAATGCTAATAGTCCAGAAGAATTCATCGCGCATATATTAACAAAAATATTTCCTGCATAAATTTCATGACCGCGTCGCTGCTTGCGCTATTTTTCTGCATAAACTACAATATTTCAAGTATAAAATGCCATAGGTTTCATGTCGATATCTCCAACACAGTCCGAGCTACGATTTTTCAAACATCCCAAATGTCATTAGCCCAGAAAACCGCGCATAAATTAACAACAAATTTTTTATCAAAAACCACAAGCGGCTTAGCTGCTTGCAACATTGTTGTAATATTTAACACGGAGCATATATTACACTTCAAATATTATATTATTAACAAAATTGACAGACGAAGACACTGAGAAAATGCCGTTTCAAGATTCAACGAAATTAGAATCGAGTCCAAGCATCTTGTATCTATCCCTGACCCACGCAATCCTATCAAAGTCCGACGAGTGCTATCAGGTGATTCGTCGGCTCTTTAACTCTTTAACACCTTCGTCAAAGTCCCGCCACGGCTCCCTCGATCATCGAGGATGACAGCGTCACGGTTGCCTATCGGCTACGTGTTACCTTAGCGTGCATTCCAGCGTGCGTCGTGACACAGTGACGTCACATCCTGCGGGAAGCGTGACACGTGGTCACCGCCGACGTAGGTGGGCCGTGTCACCTGGTCCACCTGCACAGGTGGATCGGTGACCGCGGGCACCCGGAATGCCGATCTAATTGCCAGATAACTCGTCTCTGTTCGGCGAGTTAATGAAAAGTTAATGTTCCGTCGCTCGCCGCGCTCGACGAGTTATTATTAGACGAGCACTCGCGCCGATTATACCTAAACGAAATCGCGGAATGTCGGTGAAGGACGGATCCCATAAAGTTCCGTTCCACGACGATCCGCAAAGTCTCCGAAAAGAAGACTGTACATTCTTCAAATACAACAGTCTTCTCGATGCTAATTATTCTGTTTCAATTATTTCGATTAGGCGATGTGACATTACTGAACAACTCGTTTAAACTGTTAAAAATGTTAATACATTATTATTTAACCACTGTTTCTTATAATTGATATAGTGAATTTTTATTTTGTACTTCTAAGTGTTAAATTCATTAGACTCGCAAGATTTAATTTAATTAAAAAATTTCTGTTTTACAGAAGCGACGTCTAGACTGCGAATTTTGTATATTTATAACAAAATCGAGCAGTTGAAAAAATCGAATCGTACAGGAGTATTACTTTTGGAGTATTACTATTGAACAACTTGTTTAAACTGTTAATAATATTAACACATTATTATTTAACCACTGTCTCTTATAATTAATATAGTGAATTTTTATTTTGTATTTCTAACTGTTAAATTCATTAGACTCGCAAGATTTAATTTAATTAAAAAATTTCTGTTTTACAAAAGCGACGTCTAGACTGCGAATATATTTATAACAAAATCGAGCAGTTGAATAAATCGAATCGTTACTTTTGGTTTATTTAAATAATTAGAATAAGAGAGACTGCGTGGCTCCTGTTTCGCAAGATCGCCGCACGGCTATAATGATCCTTCAAATAATTACAGTAAAGCAAGGAAGAAGACGCGATCAAGGCCGATAAAAGATCGCTTAAAGAAGCGATCATCGATCGTTTAGCCGTATGAATGGTGTGCTCGGAAAAACGGCCACGCCTCGCAACAAAACCGAGCGAAAAGAAAGAGATCCGTGGTTCCCGGTGGCAGCTGGGTCCCGATATGTCCGAGTCCCCATAAAAGGGTAGATCGCGGCTGCTGCACGCGTCTCACGTCCGCGGATCGAGCGGGTGCCGCGTGATCGATGACAAATGGGGTAGGGGGCGGATCGCTCTCGCATGTAAACGAAATGCAAACCGCGGCGGACCTGTCGCGGGCGAGCAGCCGACGGATTGCGAAACGGCGGGACAGACAGGACAGGACAGGACGGTGCCACGGAGCCGGCTAATGTGGGAGAGCTATGCCAGGACCGTCGAAGTCGCACAATCCGGCCTATCCGGATCATAAGCAGCTGGTTCCGCGAGGAATGCGAGTGCGCGGGCCTCTCGGCTAATAATCGAACGGCAGCCAGCGCGGCGCGTTTCTTTCTCGTTTAAATAAGGAACGGGTCCGAGGGCGTTTCCCGCGAAAAGCTTCCCAGATATCTGCCGGCTTTTTTCCTCCCCGCCGCCGCGGCGGCCACCGGCAAAATGGCCGGGCAATTTATTAGCCGGCCGACGATTGTTCCGAGAGACCGGGGAACGCGATTTTTGCTCGGCCGACGGCGTGACGCAATCCCGGGAAAATAACGCCGACAATGCTCGCGGGCCGGAGTGTTTATTTATTTAACGGCGACCGCTAACGAGCATTTTCTCCTCGATCCTTCCTCGAACCGCTCGCGATTAATAATTTTATTAGTTGGAAAGCAGGTAATTAGTTTAATCGCCGACGATTCCCAGAAACACTTTCTACCGGCCGCCTCTCGCGGTCATCCGGATTGTTCGAGGCGGATGCTGTGATTAATGCGATCGCTGGGAAAATTAATCGATGGAACACGAGGCCGTGATGGACGTTACGTAAAATTAAATGGCCGAGCCTTGGGAGCTCTTTGCGACGAGATTTTTACTCCGGCGGTGCTACAATTTCGGAGACGGGTTTAATTGTTTCATTATTGGGTCGGGTTAGAATCGATCTGGCACCAGTAATTTAATTTATTTTAATATTTTAGTGGTTTATTTCGTTCTTGTCTCGTTGGGACAATTATCGTAGATTTAATATCGAATATTCCGAGATTCGTTAGGGGCCAATGTAACACAGAAATAAAAATTGTCTGCAAAAATTTGAAGACTCCGTCGCCTCTTGCGATATTTTTTTGCATAAACTATAAAGTTCGTGCTGTAGAATGACGTCACTTTCACATGGATATCACCAACAGTGACCGAACTATAATTTTTCAAAGATACTAGTTTCAAAAGTCGCAAATCCATAAAATGGAGATTGCACATAATTTCAAAAAAAATTCTCTATAAAAATTCTCAAGCAACTTCGACACTTACAATATTTTTCTACATAAACTGCAACATTTCCCGCATAAAATGCCACAATCTCCACATCGATATCCCTAACACAGACCGAACTACGATTTTTCAAAATACCAAGTCTCCTACATCATTACCCCAAAACGCATAATTCCGAAAAACAATTCCCTATAAAAATCCTCAAGCAACTTAGCTGCTCGCAGTATTTTTTCTCGCAAACTACAACATTTCAAGTGAAAACCGACCACTGGTTCACGTCGGTACGTATAGAACAGCGGCCGCGATAATTATTCAAAGAACACAGTCGCGAGCGTCGCCTGAATGTAAAGAGCGATCGCGCGAATTCGCAGTTATTTTTCCGCGCGGACCGAACGATTTCTCGATCAGCAATATGCTGCAACGATGATGATCTAATGGTACCAGAGGCGATTGTTGTTGCAGCCGCGTAAAACTTTCCCCGTTTCGCAACGTTCCGCAGTTTGCATTCCGCGGAGCGGTTTACGCCGAACTCGCGCGGCGTTCGTTTGTCATCGATTTATCCTGCCATTCCCCTGCGGCGGCTCCCATTTTCACGCTAATAATGGACGTCGTAAAGCAGTATCGTAAATACCTGTTCCCGACTTTCATCTTCTCCGATCCTGAATCGTCCCGAGCCACCTGAATGGACGGTTTCTGACTTCGTCCTCGGATGAAGATATTCACGATGAGCCCTCGCGTTGCTTTTATTTCGACGCAGCGAAATCATCAGCTTGTATTATTAAAATGACCCTCGACTCCTTCTTTTTCACCATAGGAACACCGTTCTTTTCGGCAAACCGCAGGAAACTCTTGTTTTATCAATAATTCGAAACCCAAAAGTGCAGCTCACTCGCTTTAATTATTACATTTAAATAAAATCTGTATCGAATTGTAAATAATTATACTTTAAGATTTTATTTGAATAATATCAAATTTTTATTTGATTTAAACAGTATTTGTACTTTGTTGTAAGTGACTGATTTTATTTAGATAATATTGCTATTACTTAATCTATAAATGCAAACTTGTATTGAATTGTAGATAATTACGTTTTAAGATTTTATTTAAAGTACATTAGATTTTAATTTTATTTAAATAATATTTATACTCTATTGCAAGTAATTGATTTTATTTAAATAACATCGCTATGAAATTGTAAGTAATTGATTTCATTCGAATAATATCTCTATTGTATTCCAAGCAACCGATTCCATTTGACTAATAATTCCATTAAATCGCGAGTGATTAATTACGGCCGAATATATAATAAACGCTAACTGAAACAGCAATAAACTAATTGTTGCGAGAAGCGGTACGCGGTATGAAAATCGCGTCGACCGCGTCGGCCCAAGAGAAACCTCTTCCTTTAATTATTTTAACGAACTCCGTGACTTTCTTTCGTTCCGTTCTCGCCGTCCAAGATTTCACCAATCCCAGTTTTATCATAGATGCATAAAATCCGCGGTCTAACGATCGGATCAAATGCAGTCGCCTCAATCGTCCGATACTTTTAACGCTAATAAAATTAGCCTCGCTCTTCGCAGCGACCAACCGCGGATTTACACAGTTACGACGAAACTGACGTACCTGAAACGCATAATTAGGCGAGCATCCGAATAAACAAAAAGCTATTAAAGCCATCAAGAAATCACATGAAGTCTGCGACTCTGTTCGCCGCAATTACGCCAGGAAGCCTTAATTTCGCGCGATTAATCGGCAGTCCTGCCATGTAACACAGACATAAAAATTGTCTGCAAACATTTGGAGACTCCGTCGCCTCTTGCGATATTTTTTTGCATAAACTATAAAGTTCATGCTGTAGAATGACATCACATTCACATGGATATCACCAACAGTGACCGAACTATAATTTTTCAAAGATACTAGTTTCAACAGTCGCGAATCCAAAAAATGGAGATTGCACATAATTCCAAAAAAAATTTTCTATAAAGTTTTCTATAAACTAACTTACAATATTTTTCTACATAAACTGCAACATTTTCCGCATAAAATGCCACAATCTCCACATCGATATCCCTAACACAGACCGAACTACGATTTTTCAAAATACCAAGTCTCCTACATCATTACCCCAAAACGCATAATTCCGAAAAACAATTCCCTATAAAAATCCTCGAGCAACTTAGCTGCTCGCAGTATTTTTTCTCGCAAACTACAACATTTCAAGTGAAAACCGACCACCGGTTCACGTCGGTACGTATAAAACAGCGGCCGCGATAATTATTCAAAGAACACAGTCGCGAGCGTCGCCTGAATGGACACAATTTCAACGTTTCATACCAATTTTCCGCTATTTTTCGAGCGATGCAAACGGATTGAATGTCTTTCGATAGTGTGGAAATGTATGATCGCCGAAACCGGCGACGAATATCGTTTCATGTCGACGGACAAAGTGACCGAAAGCGACACGGTTACAAAACGGACAATTAATCGGCAAATAAAGACAGAATCGCGAGCCTATCCGAGGGAATCACATTTTCGACGATTTCTCGACACTTGTCCGAGCGCTGTATTAGGCGTTTTATCGCCGCGGCAACAAGCTTCGTTGGCTCGCACGCGGGGCCGGCGTTGCGCCAATCGTTCTGCACCTATGTGGCAAACACCTGATAATTCACTTTCCTTAAAATCGCCTGATCCATTTATAGACGCCATTTCACTCGATTCATACCGATTCGCGAAGCTCGCATAATCGTGCGCCGTCTTGGGCCGCGCTTCTCGTTAAATTCTAACGAGGTACTATCAGGCTGTTTATTTCACTATAATAATTACAACGTAGATTTTTATACGAAATAATTCTCTGTTAAGATCCGAGGTGTAGTAATTAATAAATTCATAAACATCGAGGGTGAGATGCGGTGTACGTTTTCCACCCCCGGCGACGAGTCTCCACGCGGAGGACTCCGAAGAAGCTTGCGTCGCAAAAAGCCGCGGCAAATAAGTCCGCAGGTGGAAAAAGCAACCGGTCTAATCTGCCCTCGCTTGTTTCTGCAACACCCTGTACATAGTGCGTCCGACGCGCGTGCTCGCGCGCGGGCATAATGCTTGGGGGACGGTGCGGGCCGCGGCCGGTCGCGACCATCTACGGCGATTTTAACCATTATATTACGATGCCGGTAGCATAATGAAGGTGAGTTTTTCTCGTGGCTAGCCTAGTCGAGAAGGCCCGTTGTCGCCGTGGCGCATAGGCAGTTCCAATTCTCACGGTGTCCCTTATGGAGAGCTCTCTCGCGCGCGTACAGACTCCCACCATCCGCTTCGAATCTGCCCGGTTTCCTTTTCGCCTTTTTCTCATAGCCGCGGCTTATCCGTTTCCATTGCGCGCGCGGGCACGCTTCGCGGGCGGCGATCAGCCGCAAAAACCGTCGCTGCGAGCCGCGACGACCAACGGTTAAATAATTACCGTCGTTTGTAAGCCGGCCAGACCGGGGAACCAACTTGGAAAACTTTCCGTCCCCTGCCTGTTCTCCCTCGCCCCCCTCCCCACCCACTCTTTGGCTGGTTGCTCGTCTTTCTCTTCGATTATTTCCTATTAATATATCGCTCGACATAGAGCCCCCCCCCTCCTCTCTACCCACCCCGTGGAACCGCAACCCCCGTTTATGGCTGCAGTTGTCCTCGAGATGGATTTATGGGTGACGATGATCGGCGACTTCGGTTTTTCTTTACCCCGGTTTCTTGGTAACCAATGCCTTTCATTACCTTCTTACCTTCCACCCTGGACGGGTCTGCGTTTGGTATATCCCGGATATCCCTATCACTGAGCTATGATTTCGCGGACATAGTAAATCCTGAATCTCGCGGGTCTTGAAGCATCGACTGCGCGTTTGTTCGAGGGAATATTTTCTGCGTGAAATTCAGGAGCTCGTTGATGTTCGTTGTATTTTTTTTAATAAACTGCAATGTTTTTAGCGTGAAATGATACTTGTTTCATATCGATAGCTTTAATACAGTCCGAGCTATGATTTTTTGAAGATAGGAAGCTGGGGATATACGTCGCTAGCTTCGAGGTATTCATCGTGTAAAAATATTTGCTACAAACATCTCATGACCGCGGCACCAATTTCAGTATTTTTTAAATAAACTACAATCTTTTAAGTGTAAAATGACATTGGTTTCGTGTCGATATCTTTATCACAGTCCGAGTTATGATTTTTCAAATATCCTAAATGTCATTAGCTCAGAAAATCGCGCATAAAGTAACAA
>CM052156.1:5463738-5484461 GCA_028455555.1 Augochlorella aurata | reverse complement strand
GCGGAAGGAAACACAGCGGAATATTTAAAAAACGAGGAGAAATCCTTTCTGGAGAAGATTGTGAGGGGGTGGAGCTCGGGTGGAGGATGAGGGTTGACGGGAGTATTTCTTATTCGAGGCAACGCGGAGGGTGACGCTTGCAAGGGTGGCCAGAGAGGGCGAAAAGGGGGTTTACTCTCGAGGTGGGGTGTTGTACACCTCCGCGATCCATATTTTACAATATGGCCGGGGGGTGGCTGGCAGGTTAGGGGTGGCCTATAGGCGGCACGCTGATGTACGCAGGTCTGCCAACGATTGGTCGATAGTAACGCGACGATTCTCTTCGGCTTTTCTCTCCCTTTCCCTCCTCCTGTTACTCCTCTTACTCCCTCGAGCGTGATTTACACGCGTCTCGCGAGTGCGCCGGGCCCGTATGCAGATCCAACCCCCACCGACGATCACGTTTCAACCCTCCGACGAACTGCGGGCTCGAACCCTTCGAAAACTCCGACGGTTTCCGACCTATCCTATCGCTCTTCCTCCTAGCCGATGGATCCTCAAGGGTGGATCTTTTTACAGCCGTTTCCGCGATGGAAAAAATGGCGGACCTCTAAGAATGTTTCTATAGAAACTTACCCTTTTCGATGCTCTTTAAATATTTCGTTCAAAATTATCCATTTGTTACCGGCGTTCGATATCACTGGTTATTATTTTATATTTTTGGAAAACGGGGCGCTGCATCATAATAATAAATAAATATCAAGTATATTTCCCACCCTTCATCTTCAAAAAATTACCTAACCTGTTTCTAAAAATCTTATCAACCCTTCACCTTCTATCAAAACATACCAAATATATTTTCGAATAAATTATACCCAAATATTAATTATTAAATTATGCTCCACCACTTCCAAAAATATTCTAAAATATATTTCCAAAGAAAGTGATTTCCCAAAATCATTATTAACCCTTTATCTTCCCTAAAAACGTACCAGATATATTTTCAAACACATTCTCCATCCCTATCATCCCCAAGGAAATGTCATCTATATTCCCAAAGAAATTACTTTGAAAAATATTAGGCAACCCTTATAGCTCTCCTTAGAAAAATTCGCCGAATATTTCGAAACGCATCCGGCGTTCCCTAAAAAGCCGAAGAAATTGCAAGATATATTTTCAAAGACTAATCCCCTTATATATTCCGGTTCTGTATTTCACCTGCTGCCAGGCATCCGCGGATTCTGTCGCTGACTATCGCCCGGCCACGGCCGCGTCCACTCTTTTTCCCGGCATCCTCATCCTTATTATTCCGCGGGACATCTCCGGGTGAAATCCGGTGAAAGGTATAGCGGCCGGTGGAAGGAGGACATTACATTCTTTGTACTTAGTTGGCCCCTGCCTTCGTTCTTTCCTACGTCCACCGTTTCCACCCCCGTGCCTCCACTGCCTCCTCCACCCCCACCCAGCGAGCAGCCAGCCCTATTCTCGCGTTGAGTGAAAAGTTTTACTCGGGATATTACGCCTCACCCTCCCGTAACGTCGGAGGATTCCACTCTCTCCTCGTCCACCCCCTCGGCCACCCTATCCATCCAGCACACCCCCTTCGTGTCTCTTCCTCTTCCAGGTTCCTTACTCCTTCTTCGTTTTTCTCTCTCTGTCTCTCTCTTTCTCTCTCTCTCTCTCTCTCTCTCTCTTACTCTCTCTGCCTTGCTCTCTCTCGCTCCGACCTGCAGGAGAACTTCCTCCCTCTGCGAACGCGACTCTCGCTTGTTTTCCCTCCTTTCTTCCGCCTCCACGGGTACCGAGGCGACGCAAACATAATATCATTACTATTTCGAAGTCTCGTTTTCTTATGAGTTCGAGAGGACGTAATGCACCCAGTCGGGAGTCCTTTGTTTGCCGTTCTCATTGTTTCCCGAGGAGAGCCCGTGTCCGCGGGAGGGCAAACTTTTCGCCATCCCCGCCGTTACAACCCCCGAGCGCGGGGATGCGACTGCGGGACACCCGGGGTGTTTACGAGCGTTTACGGAACGCTGAATTTTCGAAAATTTGCCTGGTCGATGCAACTTCGCCGTTCTACTCGAACGTCCACCCCTTTCCCACCCCTTTTCGTCTGTTTTATACTGTTTATTGTGCCGGAACTATTTGTTGCTACCTTCCTGCTGTATTTTTAGATATTTTCAGTGTCTTTAATAACTGGCATGTTCGATATTATTCAGGTTTATAAAACCTTGTTTATGAAAATTGTTTAACCCTTTGTTATAATTCTTTTTCATATTACAGTTCCCGTTTCGTCGACTCTTGTACTTTGATAATTAATTCCAGGGTTCTAATTCCCATCGTCTTTCTGTCATACTCCCATAAAAATTATTTCAAAGCACTAATACAATTTTACTAATTTTACAATTTTCGCCAATACAATTTTATCAAACTTCTAAATAAATAAAAACACTTTTGTTAATTCTTACTACACCATCTAAAGCTCCTTAAACAATTTCTTTTCTTTTCGTTACATCATAGCAGTCGATCAGTAATTTAATTATTTAATAAAAAGTATTTAACAAATGGTATTTAATATAATAAAAATTACTAAATTCGTTAGAAAAATTGAATTCTGAAGCGAGAAGAAGTGCCGGGGGAAAAGATCCGATCGAAATTTCGAGGATTTCGCGGGAAGTGCGAGTAACGAGAAGCGAAAGGGTTGAGCCTCGGTGATTAAATCGAACGTTTCGAGGAATGGTTGAGCAAGCTTACGTATGATCGCATCGGCCCGTAATTTGCTCTGTTATCAGGAAATACGAATCTCGCGCGAGCCACGGGAGACAAATTGTAGCTGGTGGCCGTATCAAGCGACGATGAAAAATGAACGAAATCCACTTCTTGTCGTTCAGCCTCGCGATATCTGTTTTACGGTGCCGCGTCTGAAACATAACTTCGCATGGTTCACTTGTCCCCGTCCACGGTTCACTAACTTTTCCTTTATCCTACGAAATACGGAAGTCGCTGCGAATTCCTTTCCTCCTATTAGCAACGACTCCCACTGGCCTCGTAAAGAGCAACGATTAGAAACGAAGCATTTACCGGGAAGTCACCGAAGTCTCTCTCTCTCTCTCTCTCTTTATCTCTCTCTCTCTCTCTCTCTCTCTTTGTCTCTGTCGCTCTCCGTCAAGATACCCAATAAAATACGTTTTTTTCACAAGCTGCCTTCCCAGAGCCTTCTATATTCATTGCTGACGAACGAATGACTTCTTTCGAGGCCTCGGAACGATCGAGGACAGCGTTTCCGACTCTGTACCCTAATCCGCGTGACCATTCGAACGATAATAAAAATCGTGCCGCGGAGATCGTAAAATCTACGATGTCGTTGCCGGCATAATTTCTGCCGAGACTGTTTCACTTCGAGACGCTTCGGGCTGCGACTTTGTTCGAAAAGTTTCGCTGCGAATAAGTTGCGCGAGAAACGCATGAAATCGTGGTTCAATTATAATTTTGTAAGGTAGGGTTAATAGTGCGACGTCGTTTAACGAGATATGAAGGCTGTGCGAGTTGGGAGACTGATTAATATATTGTTAATAATAAGAATTGACGGAATGGAATTGTTATAAGACTTTAGGGAGGTGAGTATTGTTTTCGACTTGTTGAAATCGATGAAGAATTATTTTTGTATGTTGCAATGGACGCTGGCGATTTTAATTTTGAATTATTATATAATTATGTAATATATAATCCATTACAACATAGAAAAATAATTGTTTATCGATTTTAATAGACTGAAGATACTACATATTTTCCTATAATATATTATATATTTTATAATTATATTATATACTATATATTATATTAATTATATTATATAATGTATTATATAATTATATAATAACAATAATTTAATTTTGAATACACAAATTCACGAAAAATGACCATTCCCAATCCCAAATTACAAAATCAGTTCTCCTGTGAATCGAAGATCTCATTAACCCTTTACACTGGCATGTTCACTCCGAGGCACCACTAAAATTGTTACAAGCTAATTTTTATTCCATCAAAGTTCAGATTTAAATAATTGTTAAAAGTATAACTATTGCACGAGTCACGAGACCCGATCTCGCAAGCCTTATATATGCACTTTGCACATAAAATAGAAACATAAATCAGAAAAATTGTTTCATACTAACAGTTAAAATATCATCATTAATATATTATCAAATAAATCGCAGGCCATATAAATAGTCTCCGAATCGCTGAGAAAATACGAATATCGATACCCTTAGTATAAGCATTGCATCAGAGAGTGCAGAGCGATAGAAGTACGAGCAGCATTCAATAAGAACGCTTTCGATTATCAAAATTTCTGGCGGACGACCCTGTCGTCGAGTCGCTAAACGAAAACATAAACGAAGAGCAGAGGAGTGCAGAAGAAAGAGAGAGAGAGAGAGAGAGAGAGAGAGAGGGAGAGGAATTCACGCCATTTTTCTCGCTCCGTGAAATTTACGACGGCTGGCGTCGCTCCAGACTCGTAATTCCGCCTTTGAAATAAACATCCGGATGAGATATCGCGATCTTATCGGATCGAAGGAGCTATCGGGCTGACATCGGTGTTCGTAATAAAGTTATCTCGGCTGGTTATGTATGCCCACCATGGGAAACAGGTTTGCAAGCCATATAATCCCTGGGCCCCGGTCACAATGGGCGAATTTCTGCGCGCCTCTCCGCTCTGTACTACCTCTCGTTTCGTAATGATCGTCTCGACGAATTCTCATCAGCTGCAGCCGCGGCTCTGATTCGCGAATTAACAGCTTCCTTCCTCCCCTCTCTTCCGGCTGGAACATCCCCCCGACAACGATCAGCCGTTCATTGTTTCGCTTCGCCATTTTTCCCTCGTTATTATTTTCATTCGTCACTTCGTATTCTGAAATTCTTTCCACCGTTTTTGATTTTACGTGATAACTATATATATATGTATATTCGATGCGTGATAACTATAGTATGATAATGAGATTCGGCTGACCTTGCGCTGCAATTTTGATTAGGATGATAAGAATTAATGTTTCAAGGGAGAATATCTTTCCTTTTTGAATTTACTGCGATGATTAAACTGCATATAAGCGTTAGTTTTCGAATATAGTTTCAAGTA
Organism: Augochlorella aurata; assembly: GCA_028455555.1. Classification (NCBI taxonomy): domain Eukaryota; kingdom Metazoa; phylum Arthropoda; class Insecta; order Hymenoptera; family Halictidae; genus Augochlorella; species Augochlorella aurata. Next base: position 5,479,348 of record CM052156.1, on the reverse strand, counting down.
TAGTTTTCGAGCCGCATATAAAACTGCATTTCCAGCTGCATACTTGCACTTCCTCAAATATTCGAGGCAATGGGAAACGTGAAAAGCCTGTTAGATAAACAGACGTAACTAATATTTCTGATTCTCTGTAGAATCTCGAGGCTGCATTTCCGAGCTGCATACGAACATGCATTTTCACGTGCATACAATCTGCATCTCTATTCCACGAACGCTGTAGGCAATAAGATACATGCAAAGCTAATTACACTTTTACAAACTTAAAAGCGCTTAATCATCCTGATAACGTGAAGATTCGCGAGACTGCATTTTCAAGTTGCATAAAAATCTGCACTTCGAGTTGCATAAAAAGCTGCAGCTCGTCCTCTCAAGACCTATATCCAACAAAACAGCCGAAAAGCCAGTAATATATACTAATTAAAATGCACAAACTTAAAAGCACTTGATCATCCTGATAACGTGAAGATTCGCGAGACTGCATTTTCAAGTTGCATAAAAATCTGCGCTTCGAGCTGCATAAAAAGCTGCACCTCGTCCTCTCAAGACCTATATCCAACAAAACACCTGAAAAGCCAGTTATATATACGAACTAAAATGCAGCTAATACTTCGGACTTTGTATGCACTCTCGAGCCCGCGTTGCGAGCTGCATACAAACCCGCGGGCCCGCCATTCGTTCTAATAAGAATCGCCCGATCGCGCCAGTTTTTTCGGCGGCCGTTAAATTCGAGACGCGCGAACGGCGGAAGGCCGGAGAAATAAAAGAGGGACAAGTCGGTAGCAGAATCCGAGCGGGGTCGCCAGGAATTCCGCATCGCGCGGAAAGCAGGCGGGACAAGGGTGGAAACGCGGCAGATCTACGATCGAAATTCGAGGTAAAAGATGTTCAAAGATAAATGTACGTGCTCGCACGTGCCGGGCGTGCAAACGTGAAAATTGTCGTGGCGCGGATCAGCCGCGCAGGCGTGCGTGAGCCTACGTATGTGCAAGATGATCGTCGTATGCATCGGGGCCCCCCGGCTGAGTGACCTGCCGCTGCATAAGCGTAATTCGCAGCACGTGCATCTCCGTTGCATTCGTACGGAGCCGAGAAACGCTAATCGGGGAACAAAGCGTCGCGCGAGGACCCCGCCGGCCACCGAATGATTCACCGAAATTATCATTTCCTCCGCGCATTCTTCATTTTTTCCAAGCGATTTTTTCATTCCTCCAAAGCGGTTATTTATTATAGTTCATTTATGGATTCTTTATTATGCTATTCGTTTTCGATCGACGCATTCTTTTGGATATACCTTGTGAGCACGTTGGTTTCTCAGCTTCAATGTTTTAGTTAGTGGTCGAATAGCAATATTTATACTCGAGTGTTAACAATTTTTAATCTATGCGATGTTATAATTTAAAATTAAAGCAAACGAGGTCTAGAAGCGATTAATAATAATTGCTTGATGAGAGTTACGAGATGGAATTTATTGAAATCTTCTACAATTTTTATGATAGTGGGAATAATAATAATTAATAATATTATATCTATTTATTGACTATATAACCTATTAAATATGAATTTTACATAATCCTCCCAAATTGGAAGAAAATTTAATTCTCCTGTTATTAAACTACAGAGATAAATCTACATAAAAAATATACAATAGACAAAAATTCTGTCGTTCTTTTAGAGAAATTATTAAGAATAATCCTAATCAACGTAACTGTGAAAGATACAAGATAATACAAGGGTACAGTGTACGATTTCGAGCGTCAATCATTTGCACCAAAAGTGCATATCTGCAACTGAATACATTGTATAATACAAGTTAATATCAATGCATTTTCAATCAGTGCGAGATACTAACGAAGACATCAGGCGAAATTAATGCGATAACTGCATTTCATTTCGCGAGAAGATCCACGGCACGATAAAACGCGGTCCGCTAATTTCTGTAGGAATTGTTCTTCGAAAGAATCAGAAGCGTTAAAAGCGGCGAGCCAGAATTTCACGCGAGTCTAGTTTGATCTTCCGAAGACATTTTAATTGCTTCAATTACGCTATTTTCTAGTCCGGGGAACATAGCAACCGCAACGAACGGTGCAAGCAGATGCAAAGTCCGCGGCGGGACGTGCACAGCGAGCTGAGACGTGCGTGCACGCGTGCAGCGGCCGGCGGCGACGGCTGAAACGAGACGGTGGCATTTCTGCGACGATCAGCCGCGTGTGGGGGCGTCTTTTGATCCTCGCCGCCGCTTCGATCCTTAATACGCGTCCGCGGACGTGAGCATCTTCCACGAGCCGCAAGAACCGACGCGGCCGGCGCGTCCTCACAACGATTTGAATGATCGCTGCACACGCTCGCTCCCCGCATAATTTATACAAATCGTTCCTCTTTGACGCCGCGCCAATTCCCCGGGAAAAATCGCATCGCGCTCTGCCTATGCTCCTTTCAAACAGCGAATTCTCTACTTTGAAACCCTCCGACTCAAATAATTGTTCAAACACCGTGTCTCCGTGAAATATTCATTTAAATGTCTGAGTTACAATTTGTCGTATTATTCCCCTCGTATTTTGAAAATTTTAAGCGATTGCACCGAGCATGCTATTTTTTCTTAAAATATTTCTTTATCTAGTCTAAAAGAGGGAAGATTCCTCTTTGCAACGAGCTCTTAAAAGTCGATCTACGATTTTCTCCAGCGATGCTGTCATACTTGGGGACTGGCATCGCAGAAAAATGCATAGGACAGTTTCGAAATTGCTTCGGACGTTTGTTGGTACAATCCTGACAGGTGTGCTTAGCAGCATTGTTAATGACGTTAATAAAATGATCACGTTTCGTTATAAATCGCCGCAGAATTGCGGATCGAACGGCGGAGGAACAATTGCTGGGAGAGCTAATCGTCCTGTTACCGAGCGCCCGCGGGGGCGTAGGAAAGCGAGTCGGCCGATATTCTATGCATCGCGTCCGGTTCGGTATAAACAATTAGAAGTTCGTCGAAGTAACGAGATAAATCTCGATTTTCAGCTGCTAAGTGACAGCGATGACCATTAATCTGCTCGATCGCCGGAATCGCGACACCGATCTCGCCGCTCTAACGAGCAGGCATAACGCCAACCTCTCCCCCTCTCTCTCTTCATCACTCTTTCTCTCTTTCTCTATCCGTCTGTCTCTCTTTCTCCCTCTTTCTTTATCTATCCATCTGTCTCTCTTTCTCTTTCCACGTCCGCGTCCTCTTCCTCGCCCGATCTCCGGCGAAGGGAAGGATAAAGGGAAGTTTCGGCGCGCATCACCGTCTCTCGATAGGTAAGTAAGGTCTTAAGATGGGGCGGTTAGAATCTGCGAGAGACGTTCGGCGATAATCAATGGCCGCCACGGCTACGTATGCACCGTCAGAAATCGTTCCCAGCCACGCCGTCGCGGCTGTGAGTGTGCGTGATCTCGGACGCTCGACGCGGTCAGTGTGAACGTGGTATCGTTCTAGCTGAGGCTGCGGGGTCCAGGGGGTGGCCGAGTCTGGAGGGTGGTTGATATCTGCGAGAGGACCGGTGACCGGCCACCCCGCAGCCCGTATAACTCCGATAACGGCCGACCGACCACCATAAACCCTCGGTCTTTCACTTCTGGAAATACCACCCCTGCGCACATATTTCTGCTCGCTACTACGATCCAGGAACCTGGAATTCGGACTGTCATCTGTTTAGCTTCGAGACCGGATTTTCGAGGCGCAATGAATAATTACGGGGGGTGATGGGGTTCTAGGCGAGACCGTAAGGGGTTGTTTTCTGTATTGGTTCGAGGAGAAGTAGGGTGTAGGCGTTTTCGTATGAATCTTTGAGGAGAACGTCGAATTTGAGATTGAGGGTGCAATTGTTTTGGATGATTGGGCTGGGGGTGGTTTGCTTTTTGGTGGTAGATGAGCATGATTGGAGGAATTAAATTATGTCAAATTTAGGATCAAGATGTTCGATGTATATATATCCAAGGATCATTTCTGGTAAGGGGTAGTTTTTATTAGAGAAAAATATTAAGGGTACAGGGATTTTAGAAAATTAAAAGCAGGCTGCGAATACTTTTTCTAGGATGAATTATGTGTTGCATATATACTATTTATATTATTTATTATATATTATTTATATCACATGTTATATCAATATATTATATTATATAACAACCAAAAATTCGACGAAATCACTAAATTCCTGTTTCGACCGCGCTTCGGAGGCAAGGAAAATCCATGGGGCAATAATTCCGTCGCGAAGGCGTTTCCCTTGTAGCAGAAGTGACGTCATATATCGGAGGAGTAATAATTACTTACCGGCGGAAGCCGGAGCTCGCCGTTCGGCCAGCTCGCGGGTCTGTCACGCGGTTATACGAGGAGCCTGCGCTCGTAAAGAGGAAAGGAGCCGGGAATTTTTCCTCCGCGACGCGGCCACGCTATCGACGCGTGCAGGGCGCTCGTAAAAAAGCCGCGGCCCTGCGTAAACTCGCGTTAAACGGGCCCGGCCGATCCTTCGCGGCCACGGTATTTCTGATATGAAACAGCCACGACTCGTTCCGAGCTCGTTTCTTGGGTCCCGAACCACCTACGCGTCCCCCCACCCCCTCGATATTAACTAACGAGCGCAATCCACTTTTTTATTATTTTTTTTTATTAGCATCTGCAGCCTCGAGCCGTTTCCGCTGACCGAAGACGGAACAAGGTTGCTGGTCACGACTGGTTTCTACTTTGCATGCAACGAGAAATTTCGAAATGTTTCTGCAGAGTGGTTCTCAGTTTTCAACCCTTTGAGATTTATGAATCTGAATTTGGCAATTTATTGTTTTATCTTTTAAATTTGCAGTGAGCTATTCTTTTTATAATTTGATAAAATAAAATATTTTCATTTCGAGGGACTGCTCCGGAGACAAAGTTTTCTAAATAAATATTTTAATGTAATGGCATGATATAACAAAATATAGTGATATAGTAGTATAGTAATGTAGTAATATAGTAATACAGTAATATAGTAATATAAAAATATAGAAATATAATAATATAGCAATATAGCAATATAATAATATATTAACATAGTAATATAGTAATATAGTAATACAGTAATATAGTAATATAGTAATATAATAATATAGTAATATAATATATTAATAAAATATAATATAATATAATTCAATATAATAAAACATAATATAATAATAATAATAAAAATTATGAATGAAGAAAATAATAATAATAATAATGAAAATTATTAATGAAAATAATAATAATAATATAATATTTATAACATAAAATGAATATTTCAGTTTTCGACTATCTCCGAGTTCTCATCTAATTTTTCATCTCGAGTCAAAGAGGAATGTTCTCGGTCTACTTTCCAGTAGACGATGAAGAAATTGGGCTCGTATTAGGCAGATTCTGCGCGAATGGTAATTAGTCGACGGTATTAAGAACCAGTTGAGCCTACTATGTAGTGCCGTGTCAGGTTTGTTCTGTTAAACAGATGCAGATCCAGTAAACGGATCAGAACTTCCGTAAAAGTAATTGGCCAACGTGACTCGGCCGCCGCGTCTGAATATGACTGGCTGTTTCCACTTGTGTACATTAATAACCAACGTCCGATGAATGCTCTTCTGCCTAGCAATTTTGGATCATGCATATTTCATGCGGATATTATTTATTCGCGCTATCTCTCTGCTCTTGTGTACCTTTGCTAATTACTAATCAAATGAGCATTCTGGGATGCAGTTCCCGGTGATTTGCAGAGTCAAGGGCTTTAAGTAGTAACATCCTCGGTTCAGTTAGGATCAAGCGACGATGATTAGGGTTGCAGGTTGTTGCTGTTTAAGTAGGAAGACTATAAGCAGAAATAAAACCTTTCGAACTTGTTAGAATTGATAAAGTAAATCATTAATTGAAAATCGAGACAGGAAAATATGAAAATCTGTGGTCTGATGTTAAAAATGGTACTAATAATAAATAATAAAACTGATTAAAGGATTACTAGTATTACGAATGAATCGAAAAATATGGAATTTTAAAGGAGAAATATATAAATACAAAGTGTCAAATTGCATTCAATCGCTGAAAAATGTCACGAAATGTGACAATAACTCTGATTAGAGTATCCACGTTGCAATAATAAAATAAAATTACATTTTCTCAGAATAAAAGTGGAGATAACAAATATACTACCCAACCTTTGACCGCTAAAAATTGCATGCAATGAAATAGTAACTACAATTACAGTAATTCGTATCAATATTAACAATAAACTGCAAGGTATAAAATTGTTAAAGATGAAAGCCGCAGCTAATAATAACAGAAAAATCTAAAATGGCGGCGGGACGTTGAAAAATGACACCTGGGAAGGTAGGGAAGGCGTAGAGGGAAGCGTAGCAACATCGAAGAGAAGAATGACTCCGGCAGTCGGAATTCCAGCGCTTTCATTAAATTGTATAAACCAGGAGCGTAAGAGGATTCGATGCGGAAAGACGAGGGATCCGTGCTCGCAATAAAATGGCACGCCATTCGAGAGACCAGGTACCCGGGAGAGCGTACGTAGAAATCTGTACCGACGGCGACGCGAGACGGTCTAGATGGGCGGAGCACGTACCAAGGACTTTGCATACCCGATGAGCACTCGAGGTGGAGGCGGTGATGCAGTTTGCATACGGTTACGGTGGTGCAGCCTCTCCATTGGTCCAGAAACATCTCGCTGCATCTCCCTACTTCTCTCTCCTCGATCTCTTTCTCTCCCACTACCTCTCCTCCCTCTTCGATGCATCTCGCCGTCCTAGTCGAGTGCACTCGCGACTCGTCGTCTGGACAGCGATGGGAATAACCTGCTCGCGGCACGCCGAACAATTGCAACAGAAGCGCATCGGCCTAACCATAATCGAAAGACGATTATTAATTAGCCGGAGAATGAATTTTTATCGAGTTTGGATAATTTTATATACTTTCGCTCCGCGAGAACAGTTTTCCTGTGAAATTGTTGCAATCGATATTTCCGCTTTAAAAAAATCAAGTATGCTTAGGAAATATGCAATAATTATGCCGTGAAATTTGCATTCGATATCTCAAACAGAGTTTTCTTTAGAAAAATTCTTCAATATCGTTTATGATATTTATCTGCTTCGCATTGATCAGCGCAACTTTCAGAATTGTTATAAACAAAACCAATAGAGCCAGAGAAATTAAACTTCGCAGATGTATTTGTCAATCTTTGGACAATGTAAAAAAAATTTTGTTACTCAGAATCGTCGGTTATTTAAACGTCTGTAACACAAATTATAAACAATTGTTACGGAGTCTCTGTTCGAAGCTCGCAGCATTTGCAACTCTTTTAAATTCATTTGCCATTATTTATTACAAATAATCGCCATTGGAGCAATATTGCGAAGGTGGGTAAAATCATCGTGAGACGATTGCTCGCGCCAGGATCGTAGCCATCGCCAGCCTGGGCCGGATAACATGTCATCGAAACGAGCCGAGCGTGGAGAAGGCGGGATACCGGGATAAATACGAAATCGATGATAAACTGGCCGGTCCGTAGGCGGGCTCGTGGTAGGGATAGAACGACACCTCCTTAGAGTCGGAATAGCCCCGTATATACACCGACCTATCGTAGCTCGTACGGGTTCTCAAGCTACTTTTTGCTTCCCACGGTTCTGGTCCACGCTGCCGCGCCGCTGTTGCAGGCGGTTGCAGCGATTGCAGCGGCGCATTCCATCGGGCAAGCCGCGAGGCGTTTTCCGCGCCTCTACCCGATACGAGGAAAAATTCGGGACGAACGACTGAATCGCTCGGCCTTCTCTCCCTAATTGCTCGAGCGACACATGCTGGGAAATCCGTGTTCCCCGCTCCTCGAAATTCCACCGTGATTCGATCCCGGACGAACCACTGCTCTCTTCTTGCGCTTCAGACCCGCGCGCGCTTCGGAATTTAACCCTCGAATGCACCTTCGTTGCGGCTTCGTAGATTTTTTGAAACTTAGTGTTTATAGTCTCAGTCTTTTTGTAATCTCATTGTTGCAACAATTGGACGTTTTTCGGAAATTAAGGGACGAAGAATGCAGAATCCGTTTTCCGAGGACACTTTGACATTTTCTCCTGGGAGAGCGAAAAGGAATTTCGAAAAGTGGTCTTCTTCAGGCTATTCTACAATGTTCAAGCTTTCGTTTGATATATTTTTTATTTAAATATCGAGGAAATATTTCGCAGAAAAATTGATCATGGATTTAATTGGCCAGGGTCTTCCGACGCGAGTGAACGATGTATTACTACGTTTATTATTATACGATTACACAATGGTACGATGTTGCGATATTAAACGTGGACGAATTTAGATCATTTGCAAGCTGCAATAGCAAAGAATCGGGAAAGGCTTCCGAAAAATCCCAGAATTGACTTAACGCTGTCGTCACCGCAGGAAATCTTCTGCATGTTTCCTGAAATTGCGTCAGAAAAAGAAGAATACTGCAGCCGAATGCAACGAATTCCCAGCTGTTGCACAGAATGAAGTAATTAGCTGCTGACAGCTGTGTCGAAAGCAAGGCCAACGAAATCCGGGATTAATTTCCTGGCGACCGACCGACCGCCGAATCGCGGTAGAACGACTCGTCGAATTACGAAAGTCCGTTCTTCTCGGATCGGGGAATCCTCGGTGGCGGAGTTGTAGAAAGTCGGATAATAAGAAGAAAGATCAGTTTTGCGAGCATATTTCAAGCGTTCGGAGATTCCGGGGACTGTTGGCACTAAAACAGAGTCCAGCAGCCGAACCGCTTCCTGCTGTTTGTTACGCGGTTTTAGAATCTGTCGCTTTCTCCGGCGATCAAGCGGGATCTTGGTCTCGGTTCTTGGCACCCTGGCGTGAAACTTACTGTATCGAGGCCATTCGTACCTTGGACGTTGGTAACGAGGCTATTCGAGGTCTTGAAGAGGATCGTCGGAGGTGTAGGCGTCTTTAAATTTGCTTAGAATAAATAATATCCGTCCCGCGATTCACTTCGAAGTCTTGACTTCTTGATTTTGAGAAGATAGGAACAATTTAGATTAGAGTACTATGATTTCTGTTGTAGAAGAAGAATGTCTGCGCTGGTAGTATAGACATGAATGTTTAAGAGATAATGATATAGTAGATTAGAGTACTACAATTTTCCTGCTGTACAAGAGTGCATCAACTTGCAGTCTTAAATATAGATGTTGAGAAGAAGACAGTGACAGAGACATTGCAGATTAAAGTGCAACATTTTTCTGTGTTATCATGAGAATGATAGCAAGATTCTAGCTGAATTTAGCATAAATCGGCATCATCTTGCAATCTGGGTATATGTATTGAAAAATTAGATTAGAGCGCAACATTTGCATACATTACAAATCTCTCCATCAATCGTCTTGACATGGAGTATACAATGACACGTGTACTATACAATATCGCAAACAGCCCATATCTTTAAAAACAAATTCACTCGAACAGCATCTGAAAATGCAGCTTCGCGAGACCCTCGAACCACCCTCGCGTCCAAATCGCAGCGAGCCATAATTCTTGTCGAAATTTCAATCTCGACTTCAAAAAACGGAATAGCGGACGGCTTATCAGCAATGTTAATGCCCCGGTCAGCAGCCTTCGTCTGTGAACTAAGCTCTCGGAGAGCCGGGGACCGGAGTTTTTCGCCGATTAAAATATGTTTGCATTCGTCCCGTCTGCGCGATGCTTATCTGGCCGGCTCGAAGTTAAATTACGAGCGCATCATCGGTTCGCATGCATTTATTCCCGGGGTCAACGGCCCCGCGACGCAGCCTTCGTAATTCTGCGGGAATAAGAGCCGAGGTTCGGCCCGAAAAAACGGACACTTCGGTGAAACAAAGAAGGACGAGGGAGAGCGAGTGTGACGCAAGACGGACGCCACGAGGAACCGGGGCATAGCGGGGGGAGGCCGATCGAGGGAAAAAAGGAGGCCCCGGACGGATGGGCCCGTTTGCCTTACAATTAGGGAGACCCACGAGTCTACCGGCAACGGGACATATTAAATAATTTATAATTGTTTTGCCCCGATCGGTGATACACGTCGGCGAGTCGTTTACACAGCCAGCTACAGCTCGGCTTTTTATCCGACCACCCCCACCTTCCTGCACGATGACAATGACGGATTGTTTGATCGCCGATTATGAAGTCACGATCGCGTTATCGGCCACCGATGGCAGCTCTCTGCCATTCAGCCTCTTGCATGCGCTAAATTATCGTCTAATCGTGTGGCAGAATTGTTCGGTAGATTCGGTTCGTTTAGTATGTATTATTATAGTGTGTATCAATTAATTTTGTGCAATTTATAGGCGAATAAATAGGTTGGAAATTCGACGAGACAATTTGCAGAACGTGAAATATAGCTTTCACTTAGTGCACGATTGTAATAACAATAAATATAAAATTAGAATAACAATTAAGACAATTCCATTTCATCTTCATCTAGTTCACAAAAATGAACGTTGCATAACCTTGCATAAATAAATCCGCGCATAACCTTGGAGCCTATACTGTAGTGCACTGTTTTATTAACGAAATAATCGAATAGCAATTAAATAAAACATAAATTGAAAGTAAGCAAGGTCAGTGATCGCAATAAATAATTTAAAAAGTTACATAAGCCCAGTATACACAGAATCAAAGTACCATTAAAAGTGAAAAATGAAAAGTGAACTATTAATAAACACAAAAATCAGATCGTCAATTTAGACGCGACAGAGATCCAATTCGGAATAGACAAAGTATTAGAAAATGATTCGACGCTTTCGCTCGGAGTTTTCTATTAGGTCCGCCATGGTCCGTCGCCCAGGTTATAAATTATTATTCATACACTATAAATTACGGTATAGATCATAAACCGGGCGGAGCCACGCCAGAGAGAGAGAGAGAGAGAGAGAGAGAGAGAGAGAGAGAGAGAGAGATCTTTATCGACGGCGGACTTATTAGAACAGCGACACGCGGAACGATCTAGCTGCGAGATCGTTCCCGGCTGGTTTTAAATGTCGCAAGAAACTTATGTCTCTCGGTTCCGCGAGACTTCGTGCTGACAACGTTGCGGATTCTGTCCGGCTTTATGAATGCTACAGTATGCCACGGTATTATATTCAGGATCACGGTGGCACTGCTCCATAAATCAGCCGGCCTCCAAGGAGAGCGTTCAATGTGGTCTACGTTTTATTACCGCCGACATTGCTACCAATGGAATGGTTGCATTGTTGCATCGGCGGGCTCGCCGCGTCCCCGTTCAAATCGCCAAGATGCTGGGAAAATTTCTCGATCGCGGGCTTTCGCAAACGCGAAGATAACCTTGGAATCTCGTGGATCGTCGTCTAATCGATTTAGATTAGATCGACGATTTTCGATGGCTATTAAAACTATGAAAATCGTGAAAAATTGTTCCCCTTACCTTCGTGTCATAAACTTTTATTAGAAGCCTTAATTTATAATTATAATGCTTACTAAAAATCACCTTCTATAGTTTCAACACTCTCATTTAAATTCTATTATCAATTAAAATTCTCTTGAAATTTATTATAATACTTTAATCAAAATATTAAGATCGATAAAAATCGTCCTTTATTTCCTGAGATTTTTAAGTCTCCTTCTACATATTTATTAAAAATCTTGTTCTATAATTACCATTTCAATTTTAATTCTTTAACATTAATAATCACGCATAAATACCGAGATCTATAATTGATTCATTAGCTACGATGCTCTAATGATCAAGATCAATGTTAACCATGCATTAAAAAGCCAGTCGGTTTCCGTAACAAATTATCGCGCGGCAGTTCGCGCCGAAATCAAAATCGCCGCCGGATCCAGGAGCCATTCATCGATCCGGGGATCCTGTCGGTCTTATTTCACGTCCGCCGCGCGGCCGGTCTACTTATTTGTTTGTCGTGCGTGTCTCGGAGAGAGAGGCGACACCAACTAAAATTCCAGTGGCGTGTCCATCCATACATATCGATGAGAGCGCGCGATTTCAGCGTCGGCCAGGAGCCGATGGTGTCGCCTCGACAAGCTAAAAGATGTGTCCGGCTTGGACCGGCAAGAAGGACCGACCTCCTCCAGCAAGAAGGACGACGAGGATCGCGGAGCAGCTGACTCCTTGCGTCAACGATGACGTATGGCTCCGCGATCGACCTCGCCCTCCTATGCTTCCGCGATCCTCGCAAAAAAATCGCTTTCTAATCGGCTTAAAACTTCTCCATCCGCTGCTTCGAAAGCAGTCTACAGTCTTTCGAACTTCGTCGGGGCTGGATCAACCCCTGGAGTCTGAAGATAACGGGGCGAGACGCTGAGAATTGCTGGAGGGTGGCTAATTGTCCTGGCAGCGATGGGTGTACGTCGACTGCTTCGTTTTAATTATTAATTATTATTAGTTAATTCTTATATTAATTTGTTATTATTATTCAATGAGTAGCTTTATTATCAAGGTGAGAGTCTGGACCTGAGTATCTTAATAATATGAAGATCATTCTTATCTATTTAGTATCTTGTTGGAGGTGTCTTTCTATAATAGTCTAGCTGACGTCATGTGTTCATAATGACATTATAATTTTAATTATAAATTTTCTTAGAGGTGAATAATTCTAGAATAATTTAACTTACTAGTTAGATTATTATAATATTGCTATAGATTATAATGTTGTTATAATATTATATAATATAGATCATCAATTATATATCAATTATATCATATCAGCGATATCAATTATAATATTATATAATATAGATTATAATATTCTTTTAGATTGTTATAATAATTTAACTTGGTAGTTAGTCTACTATGCTATGCTTATGCTATTCACCGTTCCTCTTCATCCCCCTTCTCCTAATCAAATTACATATTTTATTCTTCTTCTAGTTTTAAGTTTTTACGTTTTTACATTATTATTATTATTCCCAGTCAGTCTAACAAAGGGTCTATCCCACCGATAAATAAATCTATCAAATCATTAATTCCCCAGTAAATGTTTCTCGATGAAAGAGCCAACCTGTAGTCGAATTATTACTTTATTAATTATTATTACTACCAGTGGCTGTAACAAAGAGATTTATCCCATCGGTAATAAATAAATCTATCAAATTATTAATACCCCAGTTTCTCGATGAAAAATCCGTAGAATTCAGACGAAAGTCTCCGCGATTCTCGTGGAAAGTTTGATTCCTCTTCGAAAGCAACGCGTCGACAAGGCGAATTAAAATGTCGGCGAGGGTTGTCAGCGGCTCGACCACGTCCTCCATCAACGGACACATTACGGCCATGAAATCGAGCGTAGTTCCAGGATCCGATCGGCGCGATAACGTCGCCGGGATTATTCCCGATAGAGCAGCGTGGCATACAGGCGAATCAGAACGCGATACGGCACACGGACGCGGCGGGATGGTCCCCCATACGACGACCATGCTCGTCGGCAGGATCGTAAAATTATGCAGCAGCTACCGTCCGGCGGAGGGGACACCTTGACAACCCGTTTAACCTCGCGGTCGCCTCTCATTTATGACAAAAAGAGAAGCCACCGGCCAGCAGTATGGCGCTCGCGGGTTATTAAAGATGGCGGCCACGCATACTGGCCGTCGGAGCATGTGTGTCTGTAAGCGACGCGTTTCTTGCTGCCGCGGTTTCCGGGCAGCCTCCTCCGTACACCATATTTGAATGATACCTGGCTACGATCTCTTCTTAATTGGTTGAGAATCGCCGCTTCTGTTGTTCGACATGTCGAGCTGTTTTTGAAACAGTTCCGATACGACCGCGTCAGATTGGTCGTGCAAAACTGTCGGAGAAATTATTCGGCCGAGCGAAATTGAATGCACAGAGCTGTGTGGAGAGTGGAATGTAATTGTGATTGGTCGAGGACATTTTAGGGTAGTTTTTAGTGCCGATGGAGATGATCGCTCTAAACGATCTCTTTTAAGAGGATCTACTTTTTAAGGTACACTTTGAGAATAATACATTTGTGAAAGAGAATGTCATTTAGTACTTTGACACATGGACTTCGATAAGGCGTTGCTCATTTTCCGATAAATAATACTTCTTTTTCGGAGAAAGTGAGGGGAGGCCGGCTGAAATGTACTTCTTAAGACTGAAATTTCACTTTGAGAGGGGCTATGTGTGTTGCACCAACACTAACACGTATTTAAAATCCGAGAAACTTCTCTAAATACACGTAATTCGAGTACATAGGCAGATCCATTAATAAACAATACTTATTTCGCAAATAAAAATGATCCAAGTACAACACATCCTTCGAGACTAGAAATTTGTCTACGTTAGATTCACATATTCTTATAATACTACACACCTGTACTCGAATAAAACACTGAATTTTCTAAAAGAAAACGCTCATTGGCACAGCAGTAAATTGTATGAACTAATGACAGCGTTGGCAAATATTGTTTAAAAAAATATTTAATTTCTATCACAGATTTTACGAGAAGAACGAGGCGGTGAATTCAATTATTATACACGGTATAATAATTGTCCTAGTACCAATTTAACTATAAACCTATTTCCCTCTAACACGTGTACCTGAATACTATACATTTGCATTCCAACAAGAACAAATTAATTTTCTAAAATGCCCCAAGGGACCTGAAAAATGAATGACCGACGCCAGGCGTGAATTTAGTGATTCGGAAGATCCAGATAATTTTTCCAGCGACTGATTAACACCGAATGCGAAAGCGGTAGACGCTGACAGAGGGGTCGGAGGGTTATCTTTGATCTGAGCCGGTGGATGAAGGCGCAGCAGAGGGATCGGGAGCAGAAGAGGGGGTGGCATTCGGATGGCCTCGTGCCTGGCGTGCCAGCCGACGTCTCGTCTCGTCGAAACGCATGCACGTCCGACGTCCGACGTCCGATGTATATAATTTATGAAGTATCTGCATTCCCGGCAATGATAAATCAACCCGCCACCCGGCAGGAACCGCGAGCATTTAAGGCGCTCGCTCGGCGAACGGCCCGTGCAAATACTGCCGCGTTTCTTTCGAAAGTCGCTCGCTAGGCCTTTACGTGCCACTAATAGACAGATCACGCGATTCGATCGGACCTTCTCGATCCGCGGCGCTCGATCTGTCATCCAACGATCGCCGTTTCGATCCTGACGGCTGCCCGATCCTTCGAAAACGCCTCGCGAACGTCGAAAGCTCTGCGGAGCGGTTCGCCGCGCTCGATTTCTCAGCCAAGATCGACGGAGGATCGAGCGGGGATCGATAAATATTGGCAATTTGTCCGATACCAGACTCGCGGACTCTGTCCTTAGATAATGAAGTTCGCGGCGAGCTGTTCGCGAGGGAATACGCTGCGAATTTCAAGCGGCCTTTGCTGCCGAATCGACACAAATCAATCGCGATCCGTCGATCACCGAAATTGATCTATCGGTGGCTAATCGTCGACTTAGTTGCTTTGTCGTTGATCTTTGTCCTGTATGCTGATCTTTGTCAGCTCGTTAATGCAGATGAGAAATTGCACGAGCTAATGATATAATATTGATGGATATTGTTTCGTAAAATGTTGTTGCGATTGCAATTTTGTGCATTTATTATGAGGAGATGGAGGAGGTGCAATTTATGGCAGAGGATAAAATAAATAGACAATTATTC
>CM052156.1:5429874-5452303 GCA_028455555.1 Augochlorella aurata | reverse complement strand
CCAGGTGAACTGTTTTACCAGAAACTAATTGAATAATTTAAGAGAATGTTCCTTCAGAATCCTGACCAAAGAATAGCAGATCAATTAGTCTATTTCTGCGCGACCTAATCAAGTAATTCAGAGCGAATTGCGTGATTAGGATTTTAAACAAACTGCGGCAAACCATCCAGCTTTATCCTGAAACCAAGCGAATAATTTGCTGAAACACGTCTCCACGATCTCCAACAAACGCCGACAAACTAGTTGCACCGTCTTACCACGAACTAATTAAATAATTTACCGAAACACGTTCTCGGAATGACGAATAAACAGCGACGGAGCCAGACAAATGTTTCCACGCACACGTAGAGGCACGCATCGCGCGCAATAATTTGACAAAAGAGGATCGCGTTTCTCAAGATCGTCAGCCGGAGAATCGAACAATGCTATTCCAGATTTAATTGATAAACACGCAACCGTGAGTGGCGGAGGTTCAAGGCTGTATAAAAGAGCGAGGAGGAATCGAAAAACCGGAGCTCCCGTGAAGCATTGTTTGCAGCGGTGGAACACGCGACCGTGCGAGTCGATCTTACGCACGACGATGACCGGATCCTGATCGCGACCCTGTCCATGGGACCGTGATATCTGGAATCTGGCGAATGCGGGACCGATCCCGTGTCAGATCGGGCCCATTACCGAGCTGAAACCCGGATAAAATCGCGCGGCCCGTGTCCAGATAACGCTGCACATCGCTTGCAACAAATACTGGCAATCGGAGAACCAGGAAAAGGTAACCGGAGCGATTTTAGTCCGCCATCTATTCCTGCCCAGGCGGATCTTTGCAAATTGCTACCTGACAGGTGCTTTTTGGGATCGAATTAATTTGCGACGAGACGAGGAATTTAATTCTCATATTTCGAGGATTCGCTTTTCTAGATTTCTGGAGATTTTCGTTTGGATAGTTTTATACTTAATTTCATATGTAATTTTACATTTAATATAGTTATTTTTATATTTAACTTTATATATAATTTTATATTGAATTTTATATTTAATATTGTATTCAATTTTGTTTTCACTTTCGTGCTTAGTTTTATATTTGATTTTATATATTTTAGTTTAGATTTCATTTCATATTTCATTTTAATCCAATGCACCAGACAGCATAAAATGGAGATACTGCAGGTCAGCGAACACGTGTTAGATTTCGTTCGGCAACAGCACCGAGAGTGCATCGAGTTAACACCGAGCCGACGGGGAAGAGCTATTCGACCGGAACCATGTAAAACACGGTCGCGCCGGTGCACTATGTCTGGAAATCGACGGCATTCTCGGCCCCCTCACTCATCAGCGATGCAATTTAAACGGCGCAGCCCCGGTTTTCTGTTAATGTGCATAAATTGCCCGCGAAAGAGCAGTTTGCACAGCGGCCCGTTCTCCATACAATCGTTTTTCCAGGAGCGGAGCCGCGAGACCCGGCGATTAGCATCGATGGAAATCCGATCTGCATAAAGATGCGTATCTGAACGGCGGCTCGGCTATTTTACACGTGTACCCCCGCGCCACCCGCCGCTCCCATTATCTCCGATTCACATGATCCGCGAATTTAAATCGGCGCCGGAGCGGAAACGGGCCGCCGCGGGCCTCCACGGGCCGCGCGGCTTGGAACGAGCACGCATCGGGGACCCACAGAACCAGCCGGTGCAATTTGCACCTAATAAAGCGCTGCATGTCGGCGAACCGCTAACGAGAAAGGGACGAGGATCCGCTGATTGCTTCCTTTTTCGGCGGCCCACAGACTTTCCATGATCGCCTTATCGGCCCCGCGAACCGCTATCGCGAAACGCATCGCGGCGCGTCATCCAGGAAGGTGCACTCGTTGCGGAGACCAGCGCGCGGTTGATGCAACTGTCGCGTCATTTGGAATCTCGCGTTGTTCTAATTTTGTAACCCGAGCTTATTGTTCCTACGTTCTTCTTGCATTGCAA
This sequence comes from Augochlorella aurata, assembly GCA_028455555.1. Lineage (NCBI taxonomy): Eukaryota > Metazoa > Arthropoda > Insecta > Hymenoptera > Halictidae > Augochlorella > Augochlorella aurata. Next base: position 5,450,336 of record CM052156.1, on the reverse strand, counting down.
TTTATAGGTGTTCATGTTTGCAAGTCGCGACTGCGGTATGCAATTATACTGGATAATTCAGTAGATTGCAATACATTATTGCAGCATGTAATTGCTGAACATTATTGCAGTATGTAATTGCAGACCATTATTTTTGCTGTATGTTATTGCAGTATGTTGTTGCAGTATGTTGTTGCTGTATATAATTGCAGTATAATATTACAGTACAATATTGCAAGTACATTATTGCAATATAGAATTGCAAGTACATAATTGCAATATAGAATTGCAAGTACATAATTGCAATATAGAATCCCAAGTACATAATTGCAATATAGAATCCCAAGTACATAATTGCAATACAGAATTCCAAGTACATAATTGCAGTACAGAATTGCAATACAAAACTGCAGTAGACAATTGCAGTTGATAGTTACATTTCATCAAAAGCACGTCATTCCACGAATATCAAAAAGCTAATTGCGCAAGAAATCGTACGTCAAAGGGTTAAAAGCATCAATCTTTAACACCACTACAGATCAATTTTGCATGTCCCTTACCCAACTATTCGTTTCCATCGCGCAACTAACAGGTACGAATAAACGTCGGACAATAGAAGAAGAATGTTCGCAGGCCGGGAAAATGACGTTGCAGCACTATGTCTGGTTTGACGGAGGGATCGTGTGAGTAATTTACGAGCGATGCAGTCGCGGGGCGATTTATTTGCCCGGAATGATAACAAGCTCGAAACTTTCGAACGGCAGTGAATACGCTTAGCCACCGTTGCGCTCGCGGCATGGAAATTACATTGAACTCGCCTCTATGAAACTCTCGGCGACCTCTTGGCGCGTACGTGCGCGTATAGTAAAAGACCTGCCCCGTGCTATGAATATTTGCCACGTTATCGCAGCCGATAGGCGCCGACCTTTCCGCGAACCCACGGCTAAACTGCAGCGATGCTATCGCTGCCCATCTAGACGAGTGGACTATGAATTTCATGCATTCACATCAACCACCGCAATCGTGCTCCTGCGAAGCTCCCATAAATCCCGCGTAATCGATGCGTCGCTACGAATTCATTCGGGGCGATGTGGGTAGGACACTGCTCGCGTGTCTTATCAATTAAATTAAATTACTGTGATCGAATATAACTATTTAATTTCATTATTTTTATTTCATTCGATTATTTTTATTTCATTCGATTATCTTCATTTCATTTAATTATCTTTATTTCACTTCATTATTTTTATTTCATTTGATTATATTTATTTCATTTCATTATTTTAATCACTTCATTATTTATATATATAGTTATTTAGTTTTATCTTGTTACCTTAATTATCAAGTTTTATTTTATAAAATCGACGTGTCTGGAGGAAGAACCCCTTGGAGCAAAACGTATAAATAAAATTAGGAATTACCCTAAAATCGATAATATTTTTTCCAAAAGTGTCCGACTCAAAATGAAAATTGTAAATTCCTAACAAATTGAAATAAGATTCGGAAGAGGGGAAATTCTAAGCAGAGCAACCGCGCAGAAAAATTGTCATTCGCGTCGCCAGGCGACTCCGCCGATGACAATCTGGATCTCCCGAGGATCGCATTGTTCTCCGAGCAGCTGCATCTTTAGAGTCGCGCTGTTCAGAACGATATTTACGTGACCGAATCGTTTCCACCTCATGCGCCGCCTAAAAAAAAAAAAACGTTCCACGATATCCCGTCCCAGGTGTTCGTGGAACCTCCGCCGTCATTTACGAGCTACGTAAGTCATGGCGTGACCGTTCTCCTCCGGAATTGCTGACGCGGCTCCGGCATCATCCCCGGGATCTCTCTTTTGCCTCTGCTGGAGGTATCTGGGTCAATCTCGGTCGCCGCATGCTAAACTTCCCGGCGTCAATCTCCCTAACTTCGATCTTTTTCGATGCAAAAGTCCTGTGATTTAAAGGGACACAGCGTGTAGCGTATTTATATTTTATAGGCGTAATATATTATTTGGAGTAATATATTATTATTACTATATATATAGCATATGAATATTAAAGCAATTTAACCTGAAGACAATTTTCAACAAATGAAGTAAAATTACTCATTAATTATTAAGTTTTAATTATTAGTATTGAGTAGAAGTCAATACTTTCTTACTCAAAATTCGATATTTTACCACGTTCTGATATAAAAATATAAATCTGATATAAATATAATTTGAAGGTCGATTTTCCTTTTTTAAATGGAATATTATACTTTATATCAGAACATGGAAGAATATCGAATATTGAGTAAGAAAGTATTGACTTCTATTAGTCCCAAACCTAATAATTAATGATTAATTTTACTTTATTTGTGGAAAATTGTCTTCAGGTTAAATTGCTTTAATATTCATATGCTACATATAGTAATAATAATATATTACTTCAGCCAATCAACGAATTAAATCTAACTAAAAGTTAGAAATAGAAAATCGCTCCGACACCTTTCATAACGTCAAAATATCTGACCTCTTTCTAACTATCATAATTGAACCTTTATACTCTTAGCACCTCTCCGATTCTGCCAAACGAAATAACCCTAATTGTTACTCCACAACACTCGGAGGTAACAAATCCACAGACCATTTCACCTTGTTTCGCGGCAGACGATCTCGGTCCGATCGGTCGAAGGCAGATCAGTCAGCTGGCTGGGATCGAGGACCACACATGCGCGGTCTCGATCCTCGAAATCGTCGGAGCGGTTCTCGAAGCGGCCGGAAATTTCACCGTGCTGGCTTCCCGGTCAAGGAAGCGGCACAGCCAGACCTCGCGGTGATTATAGGGGTGGCGCTAGAAGAACTCGGAATGATTTACATCTCGGCGAGACCCGGGCCTAGTCCAGTTCGAAGTCCGCCGTCCTAAATATCGCTGGCAAAGGCTAGACGCGACCCGTCCCTCCTGGCAACATTCAAATACATCCCGCCATTCATAAATTCGTCAGCGTGCACACGCCGAAAATTACTGGCCCGGCCGATACCGCTTCTCACGCGCTCCAGAACAAAAGAGTAATTCCAGCTGGAGATGCTCCCCTAGGAATGCAGCTCTCTGCGCGCCTCGAGCAGGAATTAGTCTAGAGAGATTTTTATTCGAATGGCTGTGTCATAAAAATGAGATGTTGCCTACCGACCTGCGTCCTATCTTCGAGAACAAAAGAGACGATCCATGCTGCTGCTTGCGAATTCTGCTGGGAATGCAGTTTCATGCACCTTGTTCGAGGAACTAAATTGCTAATGAATGGAGGAAGTAAATAACTAGTGTATAGACTGAGGATTTTATAAATTGCTAGTAAAGATTACTATAGTATATAATATAGCGAAGAAGAGCAGAGATGCTAGAGAAGTATAAGAACGTTGCCAGCAATTTTGCAATTTATTGTAATTATTAAAAGAAGAAATATATTCTTATATAATTCCTGTTCCTTATAACTGTCTTAAAGAATTATTATTGTATAGAAAGAATAGATTTATGAAACATCCTCAACAATATTTGCAAACTAGTCCGAAGAATAGAAGAAGAAATGCAGTTCTATGCACTTTCGAGAAATTGATTCCCCAAGAAAATTCATATCAAAAATGACAAGACCCTATACCGAAGTTTCAAAATCCATTGAGATTCTCAGAATGCAGTTGTATGCGCTTCTCCCTAAGTTCCCTCTAGAAATGCATCCCCTGGAGAAATACTACTTCGCTCAAGAATTATTTTAATCACCCGAAAGGGGTGAGAAATTATTCCCTCGATAAAAACGAAGAACGAACTATGTCCCGAAAGGCTTCGAGAAGGCTGCAGGACCGCAATAGGATGCGAAGGACCGGGCCACGAGCGGATAGTGTTCGCAGGGTGCGAAGGACGCGGATAAAAGGGCGAAAAGAAGGGCTGCGCACCGGGTTAGCCAAATTACAGCTTGGATGTCAGGCGCTGTGATTGATGGCTCTGCACCCAGAAACCGCCGCGGCGTTTTCCAGGAAATTAAATAGAGGCGGAAGATCAGAGGGAGCCCCGAGGATGGGGGTGGGCCGGACACCGCCTAGAGACGCTCGGCGTCGTCGAAGAATTCGAGGCCGGACCCGGATTTTAGCGCGTCTTTAACGCAAAGTGATTACCGGGCACGGGTAATCTAGGTTATTAGGTATGCGCAAACAGGGCGTTAATGGCACCGTTTTACCCTCGTCCGGGCCCGAGTAAATCTTCAGACTGACAGATTTTACGGCGGCCAGCTCGCATCGAACCAGAAGAATGATCTCGACTCGCCTGGCCGCTGTACCGTCCTACAGAAACCGTAGAAACGTGGATCTGTTAACTCTTCCGATATTAGAGAGACTTAATTATTTGACAAGAGATCGAAAACTTAATTTCCCTGCAAATATTTCCAGCCCGGAATCGTTTAAGGTCGCGAAAGAGATTAAGCAATTAACTGCTGTCTCTATGAGAAATAAAAATCACCTGTGCCATTTGCAAGGTGTATGCTCTCTTCATTTTAATAAGCTCGAATAAATAGTATTCATAAATTATTGAAATTTGGTCATTTACAATAACCATTTTCCACTAAAAAAAAGTCCAAGCAGCATCCGCTTCATCCGTCGCTGTAAAAACGAATTCCAAGTTTCAGATTTAATAAATTAATAGTCTGCTTATTTTGCGCTGAATAAACGCTGTCTCTGTTAACTGAAAGATAATAGAGAGCACAGCCAGCATAATTGTTCTATGTTGAAAATAATGCAACGGCGATCTTTTATTTCTTGAATCACCGTTGCAGATCCGGAAAAGTAAGGCAAACAGTTCGACGAGAACTGGCACAATGGATTCAGAAATGCCATCGAAGATCCTCGTGCGCCGCGATGAAAAAGAAAACGCGGTTATCACGGTTCGGCTGGTTTTCATTAGACTAATCAAGACGGCACTGTGCATCCTTCGGAACCGATGTCTTTCGGTCTCTAGATCTGTATTCTAATTAACGAGCTGGAAAACGTCCGGGTAACTGGAATTGTATATTCTCCGAGTAATTGGTGCGGAAAACTAGTGTATGCTATTTTTTAGTGTCTTCTGTGCGCTAGTTGTTCGACGTTGATAGAGGTGCTCGACCATTCCTTAATTTGATCGTTATCTCTCCGGCGAATCCTCTCAGTGAAATTAACCGCTCGCTGATGGAGATCACAGCCGAGATCTCCGCGGAAAATTTCTATTCTTCTTCCCGTCGAACGAATGCAGATCGCTTCGCCATTTAGCGATTTATTGGGTTATTATTTATTGTCTGTTAATTAATTGGGGAGACTTTGCTAGAAAGCTTCGCGATATTCGTCTTTTTTAATAAATATAAATCGACTCGACGGTTAGATAATTATAGTTCTATTTATTATCGAATAGAAGGCACTATTATTTAAATTCTGCACTGTTTTACTGCCATTGAATTTAAATTGAAATGTATTTGCATTGCTTGTAGGTAAATTGAAGGAATCTGATAAAAATCTGTATTCTGTTCTTCATTTTTAACTAATATCGTCTGCTTCGTTGTTTATGAGATGATCGAAGCAATTGCAATAATTATTAAACTGTAAAATACATTATAGTTATTTAAATTGTCCACTTTTTCACTGTCATGAAATTGAGATTATACTATCTTCCTATCACTCGTGTTGATAACAAGAATATTCTCTTAAAAACTTATATTCTATTCTTTATAGTTAATAAATATAAAATGCCTCGTCGTTTAAGAAATTGTTGAAAAAACTCCACATGGCAAACAAATCGCACTATTGTCATTTAAATTGTGCACTCTTTCACTGTCATGCAATTTAATTGTACCATCACTGATGTTAATAACAACAATATTCTAACAAGAATTTGTTATAAAACTCTGATAAAAATCTGATAAAAATCTGTATCTAATTCTGCCTTTCACGTTCGCCAAAAAATCGGCCCGTCGTTCCAGAAATTCCCGAAACAATTATTAAATCCGCGGAAGACCCAGCGCAATCTCTGCATCGGCTGCATCGAAACGAAAATATTCCAGGACTAATGGATTCGGTCAGAAGCAATCGTACGATCTGCAATTTCTGGACCACGTGAAGTGTTAAAAAGTGGCGGAAATAATTATGATACATACCGTGTATCCGGCCATGGTGTTCGTCGGGTTAATGCGAAAGGCAGGCCGGCGATGAATACGGAGGCGAGGCCGTACGGAGAAGATTCACGAGCCTCTCGGTAAGTTCTGAAAGTGCATCGCCGTGGCCCGGTGCAGTATCCGCGGTCCCCGTTGGAGTCGTGATGCAATAAAATAGCGCCACCCACCGGGCCCGCCGCTATCTACCGAGGATCTCCGTAATGCCTCACTTCGGGGCCAGATCCTCTCGGGGCTGGCCTGCACGGTACCCTGAAAAGAAGCGGGCCCCGGCGGAGGGCAAGGGTGCATAATGAACTCGTTAATTAACTATCAGGAAGCTGGATCGAATCTGATAACGAACCTTGCCACACGACGCGCCTTTCTCTGTCCCTGCTGGGACACCAGCCGCGCGCAACTTCGGAACTAAAGGACCTCTTGTCCTCCAGCCTCCTCCGAAAATCATTCTTAGGAGGATCCTCTCTGGAAAAGAACAAATTTGAATTGTTATAGACTTAGAGACCATGATCGAAAAGGATCCATTGTTATTTTATCGTTTTTACTGCAGTTAGAAGCATCGCTAATATCACACCGAGAAATGGCCGATCTTTGAACAGCTGCAACTCCGTTAAAAGTTATCGTAAAATCATGAAATTTTTGTTAAATTAAAGCTTGGAATCTCTACTTTACGATACAATATTCGAATTTATATCATGTATAATATTATATATCACTATGACTGCAGGATCGTATATATAACGACATGGTCGTGATACTGAAATAGTGCGAAGTCTAACGCCCTGTACGGACTTGCAAAATTTTTTATCAACAATGCCGTTAACACCGTCGCAAAGTTCGCACTTCTCCCTTTAATTCAAGGGCCGAACGAAGTCGCTACGATTTTTTCTCGCAAAGTTACAGCTTGGCCATACACTCCTTACGTACGGCGGTGATTTTAATCGCGCATTGTACGCGTTAACGAACAATGTGTACAATGTGTTAATTTCAATTAATAAGGTCCAATATATTTTCAAAATCTTCCACTATTCAATGCCAAAAATTACAACGAAGAACCGAGGATGATAGAGAGACGTGCTCGAATAGCAGCTGCGCTGGAACCGCGAGGAACTTGTAAACCACGAGTCTAATTGGAGGAACAGAGGCTCCAGATTACCGTGACGAATTAATGGAGCGATTTCGCGGCCCAAGGACCGGGCCCGGGTCCGAATCGAAGGGCAAGGGCCGATAAATCAAGCGGGACGCGTTTAAAAGCGCATCAAAGCCTCCTCTTCCTGATAGGCCTGCAACGTCTCTCTTTCTCCGTCGCACCAGCTGATTGATATGCGTTTAATAACAGAGATCCGGCGCCGCGAGAGACGCTTCTCTAGGATGTTTATGGCTGCGTTCGTAACTAAGGAACCTAGAGCTGAGAGCAGTCGAAGAGAGAGAGAGAGAGAGGGAGAGAGAGAGGATAGGGACCTCGATTAATCGGAGTCCCTGGAAGCCGGTTGCGGGTGGTTCCCCGCTGCTCCGTCGAGCTCTAATAATACGGTTTTATTCGTCGAGGCTTCCGACGCCGGTATCGCGACGCCTCCGGCTATCTCCAGGTTCCTCGGCGTCCTCCATTTTCGACGGTGCCTCCGTTTCTCGGATCTTCCTCGATCCCTCTTCCATCGGCCCGCTCCTCTATCTATTACTTTTCGTCCCAGAAAATTGACGAGCGACTTCTCCGGCGAACTTTCGGAATTGTTCAATTGTTTACTCGCTGATGATGATCGATCGGCGTGAGAATTGACCCCTATTGATTAACGATTTGACAGTACTAATCATATTTCGGCAATATGATTTTTATGACAATTCTCGTTAATTCTCGCGAATTATTTTGTATAAGGAGAACGACAGCTACAATATTGTAATGATAATAGCAACATAGTATATATATAATAATAATATAATATAATATATATAGTGATATAATAGTAATAATATAATATAATATAATGTATATAATGATATAATAATAATAATAATATAATTAATTATTTTTTATATGCAACAAGAAGAGTTCGATGGATATAACACTAGCCAATAAAAATGATTATTAAGAATCTTGTTAAAAATATGGTAAAAAGCATGGATCAGCAGTTATCTAAATGTAGTTTGTTCGATCATTAAAATCATTAGCCTCCTCCATTAATTTCAAGCTTGGAAATTCTCCTAATTATTCGTGCGATTGTGAATGACCAACGAGTCTACTCATTGTCTTCGGCGAGCTATCCTGCGGAAGATCGTTCGCCAAGAAAAGACTTTCTATTGTTAAATTGGAGAAAATAAATTGTATAACATTCTCAGGTACAGTGATTCACAGGATTGTCTTAGTAATGACTGGTTTATGTAATTGCTCTTAGCATATTACAATGGAATATCTGGAATATACGAAGTATCAGTTGAAACATCTGAAATACATTTATTTCTCTTGGAATATTTAGCGGTGTAACGCGTGCAATAACGGTGTTAATTTATTATTGCCTCGTATTGTAATATTATATTTGCTGCGATTATGGATGTATTATTTGTCCGATTTGTTTCTCTTGGAACATTTAGCAGAATTGTTCGGGTAACGACGGTGGTAATTATCGTCTAGCGCTTTAATATTATATAATATTATATTATTATTTCTGTATGAAAATATTGGAAATATTGGAAATATTTAAAATATTAAGAACATTGGGAAATATTGAAAATATTTGAATATTTGGGAATATTTGGAATATTGAAAACACTGAGAATATCGAGATATTAAAACTAATTAAACTATTCGAAATACTCGAAATATTAGAAATATTTAAAATATTCTAAATATTAGAAATATTAAAAATACTGAAAATATCATAAATATTCCAAAGTTTTATAGTCTCCAAAATATTAAAAATACTTATTCACCTCCAATGTCCAATAATTTCCACCAATCAGATTCTATTACACAAACTCCACGCCACTTTCTATTCTACAGCCGAAAATTATTAAAAAAAAGATTGCAATCAAAGGGAAACGAGACAGTTCCATCGCGGCTAAACGGAACAGTCGATGGTTTTCGACGACCGATCACAGGTAAATAAGAGTCGGTCACCGGTAATTGCCCAATCGTTCGGTCGCCCTGCTATCGTGCACGTACATCTCGTCACGAAACACGACTGCGCGCGGTCAACGATCGTGTAGTAAGTCGTTTGCATGTGCAACGCGGTAATTAAGTGCAGCCGCTAATTACCGACGTCTTTTTTGCGCGGAGTTTCCACGCGGCCGCCGCGCCGGTGTGTCCGAGCTGTGTTTGCCAAACCGATCCCGCGACGGTGTACACCCTTGTCAACGGACAGTGTCGTCCGAGCAACATAATTACCCTCGGATGCACGCATTCCACTTTCACCGCGCGTTAAACTTCACCTTTTAATTCCCAACGGATCCGGGAGACTTTAAAAACCGACGCCGCGACGTTCTCTCCTCGCTTACTATTTTATTCGACGATTTTATCCGGCTATTTTATTCGACAGTTTTATTCGACAGTTTTATCCGACAGTTTTATTCCACAATTTTATCCGCTAATTTTATTTTGTAAGTTTACCTGGCAATTTTGTTGGGTTATTTTATTCGGTTATTTTATTCGGTTATTTTACTTGGCAATTTTATTTGGCAATTTGATTCGGAAATTTCGACATAATTTTGGAAATTATTACACTAGGAAAATAAATAGGTGGTTGGTATTGCGATTCTTTATGATCATTATTGTTTTTTATTTATATATGTTATTTATTATATTATATTATATTATTATATTATATATATATTATATTATAATATGCTATATTGTACTATACTGTACTATACTATTCTATACTACTCTATACTATACTATATAATATTATATTATACTACTAGATACTATTACTATATATATATATATATTACTATACATTAGTACGTTATATTACATGTATATAATATTATATTTTGTGTCCTTTACTTGACAATTTCAATGCGCAAAAATTTATGTCCGGCTTGCCGCTATTTTCGGCAATCGAGGACTCAGATTTAGGTTAGCCTCACGTGTTAACACTAAAACTCCCGGCCAACGTAATTTTCCAGCGTAAAAGATCGCTCCTCCGGAATATATTAGTTCAAAATATCTTTATTCCTACTGGCCAGGATACTCGCTGTTTCCTTCTCGAAGCTGTGCAGCGTTAGCCGCAATTACGCTCTACTCGGACTGGCGGAAAAAGTGCTGCAAAACCCGTAGTTCTCGTCGAAGGAGCCCGATCCCGGTTTAGATAACAATATTTCTAATGTCTAAATAACGCGAACTTTCGCATCGGATCTCCGTTCGGCCCGAGATCGGCCAATGCAAATGGAAATAATAATAGCAGTTATTTACGGCAGGGCCGAGCCGGCAACGGCCGATTACCATAAAAGTAATAACACCGAGCAGTAAAGGAGCATGACGGAATGAAAGCAATATAAACAAGAGCGCAAGCGCAAAAGGAAGCGAGCGAATAATCCATTCCGCTAACAATACCAACTTTCGAGTTCACCAGTCCCAGTTTCGGGCCAGCAATTTCTAATTAGAGAACACGGAACGTGATGTATGTCAGTTCTACTGAAACGGCGGCGTCTTCGCGGAAGGGGTACCTGGCCGGCCCCATCGCCTAATCGCCGGCTCGTTCATTTGCATAGTTATGCAAACGTTGGGAACCATCGAAACGGTTCCGATTCTCGGACCGCTCCATCATCGTCTCGCGGGTCCGATCACTATACCACGACTCGCTGCGATTATCGCGACGATTTCCGAGCGACGTGTTAAATTAATTAATTGAATTAATTGTCTAATTTATTGTTCTTACTGCTGATATAATATTTTCTTCATATTTCATCGGTTTTAATTCGTTTCTAGGAAATTAAGATATTTTGTAGTAATTTGTTATTGGCAAACGGATTTAGGAATGTGGATCTTGTGAATTATGGTATGGCAGTTTTTAATGACGGTTTATGTATGATCGTCTTTTTATTAATTATGTTTTATATCATCGATGTTGGAGGATTTTTATTTTCTGTTAAGATTCGCGGTTTAATGGTCATTCAATTGTTGTTATATATAGTTGTTTAGAGAATACACAGAGACTTCAGGATGAAATTTATTTAATAATTTTACTTCATTAACTGTTGCTAGGAGAATTCTATTAACGATTTCCTTTCAAATATTATAGCTATTTATATAAGATAAAAATTGCCTGCTTCAACTGCAAGTATTGCGAACTAAATAAACGGTAATTTCTGTTATTAACGACTCCGGTGAGTTAAAAATAATGCAACAATATTTTCAGATTCCTCGAATGTTCCACTTTAGAATTTCACACACTAATTTCTTTCCATAAATGCATAAAATCAGCCGTCCAATTATCAATGTTTAATCATCAGCTAAAGCGTAAACCCGCGATATGAATTTTTCATCGCTGCGCCTCCAGTAAATAAATTTTACTAACTGTCTAAAGGCGTTCGGAGCCGACGAACGCGTGCAGTCGTTGCAGAACATTGTTGCAACGAAACTAACAGTACAATGTTCTCTGCATGTTGCAAAGTACGTCGTTTTTTCCGCTCGTAAAGAAAGTTTCGTGATTCCGTCGACGAGCAGCAGGCGCGTTTATTTCAGTCCCCGTCGAAACCGAGCGTTGTGCATGCAAATCCGCCTAAATGTCCCCGCGACGGCTGAATGGAAATGAGTTCTGCCGGTGGAAGCCGCGTGCAAAATATATTGTTATGCATTCAAGGCGTAATTCGTTGAAAACCGGGAGGAGCGATCATCGCCCGGTGACTGCGATCGACGCCTGCCCGGCCAGCCCGATCGATCGATCACGCATTCACGCACGATCGACGCGATCACCGCCTCTCTCCCCCTTCTCTCTCTCTCTTTCGTTATCGTCGATCCTGCCAAAGTGTATTTTTGGCGCCGGCAGGAAACTTCGGACGCTTCGTCTGGCCCCAGTGCATATTCTCGTCTAGGATACTTCAAGCCGCGATTTTATTTCTCGAAAACTAGAAATGATTTTGACATCCAACTAACGTGAATATTTTAGGTCAAGATCGAACAATATATGGAAATTTTTTGGTATAGCAGAAATTCTTGTTCACATTGTTGCAAGCGATCAAAGGGACCCATGAACCGAACTCCATACTTTGGATTGCAGGAGAGGAGCTGATTTCGAGAATTTTTTGCGCGGAAACGAGAAGAGAGAGTAGTATGAGATTTTTCACGATTGTTAAGCAATGTTTGTAGAATAATTTAGCATTTTTCTTTATTTATTTTAATGACATTTTGTTATTTATTCCGGTATAGTGCAATGGGTTCGAGTTGCGAAATGGCTTCGAACCACGTTAGTTCGGTGTAGTATTAATTACTATAGTCTTCATGGAGGGGAAGTATAAAAATTAATGAATGTAGTTTAACGGTGTATAAACAATGCTGGAAAGTTTTATTAACCTGTCTTGTTCCAGTCGACAGAAAAAAAAATACCAAAACTCACTCTAGTTTCTAACTAAAAATCAGAGAATATCAATTTCATGTTTGCATAAAATGTTAAACAAAGTGTGCTTTCAACCATTAAAAAATTGATTTGTTTACGAGCGTATGGTCACACGAGAACTGTATAATTTCTTGTCTTTATAAGAAATTATTTGTAGAGTTACAAGAAATTATTTCTAGCGTTACAAGAAATTATTTCTTCAGTTACAAGAAATTATTTCTTCAGTTACAAGAAATTATTTCTAGAGTTACAAGAAATTAATAATAAACGAAGCGTGGGTGTAATTGCAACAAAGCTGCGGCAAGTATCAGATAGAAGAGGGAAGAAGAGGAAGTAGTAACAACGCGGGAGAGGTGTTACGAGATTATTTTCTGTAGAACCGAGGTGCTCCGTTTTTGGTCCCGAGGCCACGGCCCTTTTTTACTTTAATGTTGCAATTACGTTAACGAAATAAATCACGCGTCGGAATGGTCCTTAAAGCGCCGCGAAGAATCTTTTAAATGCCCGGCAACGCGCAATTACGATGTCTTCAGCGTAGAATGGAAAGAACGTAGCAGGAGGTGGTGCCGCGGGGGCGGTTTTCGAAAGCTGCAATATTTTCTTGCGCGGCTCGCAGAAATGCCAGAGAAAGCAACAGAAATTGCGATCGCCGTCTGCGGGCCTTGCGGGAAGATTATGGCAACTCTTCAAATTAAAAACGATTTCATCCACTCCTCGCAGTATAATTGTTATTCACTCGAGAGAGACGCATTTTAATATCTCCAATTAATATTTCTCCTTAACAAATAAATAACTTTCTGCGCTATTTGTAACATCGATATTCTAATTATTTCTTATTATTACCTTCCTCGGGTAATAATAAAATTTAATAAAAAATAATCCAAACGTCTAGAAAGCAATTATTAACGTGCGCCAGCTACTCTAGTTAATTTGGATATTGGAAACCGCAATTACCGTTGGAAAATTGTCCAACCGAGTCGTTAATGTCCCATAAGTGGTCGATGCGACATTATATAACCAATTAAAAAAGAAAGGATAATTAGTTGTTAATTACAGGCTGGCGAGAGGTGTGAACAGAATCGTTACAAACTGTTAAGCATGCCTGATGACTATGGTGTAGGAAATATCTTCGTAAAGAAAATCAAATTAGTTTTACAGCCGTCGTTAGGACTAGTTGTCACAATTATTTCTTGCTCATAGTTTACGAGAGGAACTTGGTAGAAAGTTGCCGTCGTAACAAACCGTAATAGCGAGCTTGCCGAGCGTCGGACGTCGTCCGACGGTTTCTAAAAATTAAGCATTCTCAGCAAATAACGCATCATTCTTAACAATCCCGGGTCTATTAATTTTCTCCCGCGATTATCGTTTAAAACACTGTCCCCGTTTCGCGATTAATTAGAATCTTCTGAAATGAAAAATATCTTCTCGACATAACCTAGACCAAACGACGAATGAAAAATTGCCAGACGAAATTATAATCATCTATAAAAATCCTGGCATTGTGTAAATGGCTTGATAAATACATTGAACAAAAAATAGCTAGACGAAATTATAATTATTTTCAGCTAAATTTTCATGAAAAAGCTTCGCCGTTCCACTGTGAATTAATTAAAATATATTCAGACATTACAATGATTTATAAAAATAGCTAGACGAAATTATAATTATTTTCAGCTAAATTTTCATGAAAAAGCTTCGCCGTTCCACTGTGAATTAATTAAAATATATTCAGACATTACTATTATTTATAAAAATGCTGACATTCTCTAAAGACTTGATAAATATACGTTGAAAAAGAAATTGTTAAAGTTGTAATTAAACTCAGTTAAATATTCACTATTCTAATATATTTCTATAATTCTAATATATTAATATTAATTCTAATATATTATAAATAACTCGTAGAGCGATCTCGATTGGTATACTCCTGTTCGCACCCCTAACACTGCTATTATCGGAACGATGCGGATGATAAAAGGTGTAGCATGGATCAATTAAGATCGAGAATATAGAAGCGGCTCTAAAAGACAGACAACGTTGCGGTAATAGCCCGACGATATGTTGCAACGAGCGGCCGGCGAAAAAGGAGCGCAGCGTCGACGAGTGTGGGGGGTTCGGTGGCCAGGACTTTCCCGCGCGGGGAAAGCGGCCCGGGGAAAATGAGAGTGGATCGAAAACGGTTTTCCTAGTTCCCCGTCGAATCTATTCGCAGTCATGAGCCGGAATAAATAAATAAATTGGCTCCGACGCGAGCGGCGGCCGCGAAAGTTCGAGCGAGTCGCCGCGCCGATATTTCACCGTCCGCGCACGGAAGCGCGTCAGACCCCATGGAATCGGCCGGAATCGCACGAGACTGCGTGGAATCGGACTTTGAAGTGGCCGACCGCGATTCCGACGTTCGCTCTCTGATTTCCGACGCCTCGCCGCGATCGGGAACAATTTCGACCGCCCTAACCGCCGTAATAACGATCTCCGGATCCCCGATGCCAACGCCGCGGAAAATTATCGGCCGGAAATTAGCTCGCGATTATTACATTACCGAGAAAACCGGCCGATTTTCAACCTGTGATTACGCCATGGGAAACCGAGATATACCTCGTTAATTTCTAATTGAACTTTACGAGACCGATCGGCGAATACCGTCGACGACCGAGCAACGTGCAGGCCTCCGAAGCGCGATAAAACGGCAACGGTGCATCCCAAAGCGACTTTTAAGCAGTCGTTGGAAAGAAGATTCTCCGAGCTATCGATCTCTTTCGGTGTCAATCGCGTGCAACGTTTTTTCCAGTCTGTGGAATCAAAAATGTCCGAGCTTGGAGTCTACTAGCGGGAGTGATCAGAGTGCTTTTCTGTCGATTATACCGTGCGAAAGAATTTTTCTGTGAAGAATTGAAGCTACAGGTGACAAAGTAGAGACTCTGCGCTATAAATTGAGCCCAAGTGCGATCTTCTGTGATTTTTTCCCGCGAGGTTATCACGGATCGAAGGTCGACAATTTTCGGCCGCTAAACGTCGATTCGCAGAAGCGTGGAAGAATCGCGGCCGGTATCGTTCTCGATCTCCTCGCCCGTTTATTTTCGTCAGTCCCTTAATTCCTCGGAAGAGCGAATTTAAATTTAATTTTCCCGGCAGTATATAATTAATATAATTAATATAATACTTCTCTATTAGATCGGGCCGGATAACGCGTCCGGCTCATGAATAAAAGTGTTAATGTAATCCGTGTTCATAAATACAAATTAGACGAGGAGCAGGAATGCGTCGATCCAGTCTATATACACGGTGTGCTCATTAAAATATGCATAATCCCCTCTGCGCTGGCACGATTCCATGGATACAGAGGATACACGCAGGACTTCGAATTAAAAGCGACTCGCAAAGGGCGGATTCCCGGTACCGAAACTAGCCTATCTTTGAGAATTTTTTTCTAGAAAACCATTCACGCTATAGTAACGAACCTTTCCCTGGTGCATAGCTGCATTCTCGGACTACAAGAACATATTTTTTTATTCCACGTTCACTTGCCTCTTCATTAAACATTGTAAAATGTTGTTGACCTGTTTAGGGGGTGAGAAAAATTGACTTTACGCTGCAGCGTTCGATCAAACGTTATGTAATTTTGTTAATTATGCAAGTTGGCCTGGACATTTTTCAGAAAATAGAATCTGGGATGTTGTATGAGAATGGAGAAAAAAGATCGCGGAATGCAGAGATCGGAATCTCGCGGAGTCTCGCTGCAACCCCAAAGCGCAGTCAGCGATCGCGCGCGGTTTTCATGAGAATAAGGTAAAACATAAGTGCCGGTAGGCTTGTTAAGTGTGAAAAAGCCGGAAGCCGTGGTCCCGGACAGAAAATAAGCCGATTACGACGACCCCGAACGCTTTCTTCCGTTGCACCGTCGATAATCCCAGCGAGTTGTTCCACGGACTCTTACTCGCGCGCCGAGCACAATAAAACACCGCTCGCGGTACCCGGCGAATAATTAAGAATAATGAACGCCGGTATTAGAAACTTGTAACTCATCCCGGTGCTCGCGTGCATTTAATAAATATCATATTTTACAGATAACGCGGGCGCGCGCGCGCTCCGACGCCGCCGTCGCGGCTGTTTTGCGCGATTGTTTCTCGAACACCTGCCTCGGCAATTCCGCTCGGTAATGATATATCCTGTTGTTCGTGAATATTATTCGATACCCTTTATTCCCCGGTCTTTTTCTTTATCTCTCGCTGATAATTAGAGTTGCATGCGCGCACCCTGTCCTGATTATTCGGGCCGGAATTAGCGCCGATCGGGACGCGATGTGAACGGAAACCACGCCGTCTGCGCCATTAGCGAATGCCGTAATTAGTTTATCACGCTGCTGGATGAAACTTAGACGGAAAGACACCCGGTGGGCGCCTGAAATCTCGCCGCGAATGCTCGCGTAATTGAGCGTCGGACGACCTTGAACTCGATCGCTGAAAATTACTTTCGAGATTCTGCAATTTTTCTGCTCCTTCTCGATGTTTCAGTTGCAACCACTTCGCGAATAAAAATCGCAGCACAATAAATTGGGACTCGTTTTAAAGCTGGAAGTCTCTAGTTTTTCACAAACTAGTTCGTTTTTTTGATATCATGCAGGGGATGATATAGCAGATGAGAAACTGGAGACTCGATTTTCCTTGTAAATGTTACAGATTGAAAAACCGATAAATACATTCAACAATTTTTTTCGTGACCGATCTTAACGTAGAATTAAAGATAAAAGTCTCCTCTTTACTATGACTCCTTGAACTTTGATCTACGATTTTTTTTCTCACTGTATCGAGCTTTTAAGTCCACTGCTTACTTACCCGATTCGCGAAGGTTTCTTGCGACCGAACTTCTTCATCGTTTCTATTCAATAAAAAGAGTAAAAAAAATGGGGCACCAATTTTTGAGAGGTCTTTCGAAAGAGAAAGTTTCAATCTTCAAAACAAGTGCAAATTTATTACCGTACGATAGCTTTTGACAAAATTATAACAGTTCAAATTTCGTCGATCTGTCGAAGATCGAGAATGTAGATTCGAGCCGAGGAGTGTCACCGATTTTCCATCTTTTGAATGTTGTGAAAAATTCTCAGAAGAAAACGAATAATTTATTATGAAAGCAGAATCTTCGAGCTTTAAAACGAGTCTACGTTTATCCCCGTACAATATTTTTTAATTAAGTTATAAGAATTTATATGTGGACATTTTCTCTGATCGCTAGAAAGCGGATATTTACGCGAAACAATATTTATAAATCGCTCTAAAATGCGCGAAATCCACAGTCTACTAATATCGAGCCAGCGGTAATCAGGAGCGGAAAATCTGCGAGAGAATTTCGACGAGATCCCGAGCTAGTCTCGTCGCGATTCGAGCCACCGCGACAGGTAATTACATCTTTGTTTATTAACGAGGCCGAGCCGCGCGTGTCCTCAACGCAAGAGACAGATCCTCGCCGCGATTTATCGCGAGGATTCGCACACGAGAAGTCATTGTAATCCGCGAGCGTTATTGGCCGCGAGAGAATCCTTTCGGGAAGATGGTACCGTAATTGACCTGTTTTCCTCCCGTAATTATAGGTATTGTGGAAAAGAAAAGAAATTAATGCAACACCACGAGAAATGACCTCGCTCCGTCTTCTGCGCCGCGGTTCAATGGCACATTGTAATTTCTATCGACGTCTTATATTCCTGGGAAATGACCGTCTACCGTGGATTTCGAAAGAGGATTCTCCAGGAAAATTTGCATCTGAGAATCGAGCGCTGCTGCGATTAATCTTCGAGCTATCTTCTTTATATTAACAATTTACGCAGGCGACCCGAAGAACTTTTATGAGATCAAAGCGGAATTTGTTACTACGATCTTGAAGAATGTGTGATAAATATTAACGTAAGAAGGTTTATGTATATTGTATTGAATATTAATATCATAAATATTATCCCTTATTGGAGGTTAGATGTTCTTCTGGCTTAATTTGTAATGTCACATCAGGGGTGACTTGCGACCCTTAAGAGTTGTATATGTTATTAAATATTACGATAATAATTATTAATATAATAAATGTGACGGCAATAAATATTGATATAATGAGAATTATATATATTGTAATAAATATTGTCCCTTATCGGACGCCACATATTTTAATCTAATGATTGTCACGTCATGAATGACTTAGAGTTATATAAGAGTTATATATGTTACTAAATATTACGATAATAAATATTAATATAACAAATATGACGACAGTAAATATTGATATAATGAGAATTATATATATATTGTAATAAATATTGTCCCTTATCGGACGCCATATATTTTAATCTAATAATTGTCACGTCATGAATGACTTACGACCCTTAAGAATTCAAAATCTATACTGAGAAATATTAATATAATAAATATCACGGTAATAAATGTTAATACAATAAATATTACGATAATAAGTATTACGATAATATATACTACGATAATCAATACCACTGTCTAAAATACCCGTATCGCGATAATTATCAGGGTAACCAGGTGTTTGGTGACTTATGGTCGAGGCTGTGCCCTTCTGCGAGTGATGCTCCGTGGTCGCGTGATACGGCATAAAATTAAGCGGATACACATTTTAATCTCGTCCCGACTTTCACGCCGACAATCGAGAGAGGATAAGATAGATAGATACAGAGAGAGAGAGAGAGAGGGAGAGAGAGAGAGAGAGAGAGGGGGATGAGGAGACGGAGAGGCGGCGCGCATGCACGCGCACCTGAGATCATCGAGCGAATAATCAAAAGAAACGCGGTGAAAAAGAAAGAGATCCCGGCCGGTGGGAAGGGGAATCGCGCGAATCCATAGGATAATTATTGTTATTATCGTTAACGTTTGCATCGCGCCGATTCCCCGCCGGTTTCGCACCGTCATTATCCGCATGAACCGAACGAGGCGAACGCCGTCTCCCAGCCGGTTACGGCGCGAGCGGACGCGGGCGCGCGCGCGCGGATCCTCCGTTCGCATAAACTTTGCGTGTCCCATAATGAATTACGCTTTTCCGGGGGCCGGTGCGCAAACACTCGTTTACCTCCGCATTTGCATAACGCCGCGAGCGAGCCGCGCCGTTCTTACTCGCTCGCCGCGTTTAACGACACGCGCAAACTACCGTTTATCGGCGCAATTACAGCCGCGCGCCTCGCTCCGACTTTATCCGGCCGAATATTACAAAATAACACGGCCGAGTAATCACCTGTTCTCGCGGACGACCGCGACACAAGCTCTCGCGAACGTAGAACGGTGTCGGAAAGTATAGCCTCTCGTAAATACCGGTATCGGAATCGCGCGTCGTCGAGGTCGATTTTTATGCAAAATAAAAATTGTCCTTGGCAATTAAAAGCAGCTGCTTCTTAGTTTCGACGTTTGAACGAGGCAGTAATGATAACGTGGTGATCTTGAATTGTTTAAACGCTTTGAATTTGTTGTAATTGGGGAGGATGTTTCGTTACTTTCTCGACTTTTTAAAGAATTGACGGTGTCTACAATATTGTTTTATTTTTTAGATAAAATGACGTGGTTTCAGCTGATTTTTTAGATAGCACCCTCTATTTTTATAATGTATTGTTTATTCTTATTTTTATGATATCTCTGATGGAACTGAAAGTATAAAGGGGTAAATAGTGCTGCTTTAAAGAATACAAATTAATAAATTAAATTATAATAACACATTATAAAATAATATTATAACTATACGAACTATACTAAAACTGTATTACAAATTATATTCAAATTATATCATAAAGTATATTAAAATCAT
>CM052156.1:5402794-5429194 GCA_028455555.1 Augochlorella aurata | reverse complement strand
AAGATATAGAGAATAAAAGACGGTCAGTTCGAAGCGAACAATTGTTTACCACGCGGTAAGAGCAACCCACCCACAGCGATTTCTCAAGTCCGTGCACGACGGAACATCCTCGAGTCATTGTCCGACCGCGGTCGAGCACGTGACGGTTTTTAGGGTACAAAGTCAGGGCCCATGGGAACCGAGAATGACAACAGCCGGCAGCGAAGGCTGGCTTGCGCGTACCGCGAGGAATGCATCCGTTGCACCCCGTGCGTGACCGTGCAGAGACAGGCGCGATGCTCGCTCCTAACGATTCCATTTCAATTAAACGCTATCTCGCTGCGTTTTTAATAGATAATTAAGCGGGTGCCATGCGCTGGCGGAGTATAAACGGGTGCGAAGAAGATCCAGCAAACAGAATTCAGATAACCCTCCCGTGCCGCGCGTGTCCCGGATAAATAGAAAAGGTATTACGGCCGCGGCAATTATCCCTCGCGGATTATTTCGATTCCCGTGGTGCCGTTCAGATTCTTACGGTCCGCGGAACAGATATATTTAATTCATTATTCCAGCAGCCATGAAACCGCGGTCTGCCTATAAAATATTAACTCGCCGCCGAACACGTTTCGCGATGCGTTTTATTATTTGACGCAGCCGCGTTTCCATGCATTTACGTCGGGCTGAAATGTGAGAACGCGATCAAATATGGCATGCATTAAGCCTGCCCGCCGGCTCTACGATCCTCGATCAACTTATTAATCTCGCTGTTAAACATGTTGACAGCTGAGCTTCCCAGTTCGTTCCGATCCGCGTGTGCGAATCGAGGCAGTATCGTTGCTATGATATTTATGGAAAGTATTCGCTCGTTAGTTCGCCGGCTGTTCTTGCAAAATGAACATTTTGTTGCTCGGTTGAGAGAAATGCAAGTTCGATTTCCAGTTTTAGTAATTTTAGTAAGTCGAGGGGAAGATGGCGGTGGTCTTGAATATGTCTGATGGGTATGAAGAACGTGTAATTCTAGTAGATTAATACACGCCATTTTGTCTTGGCTCTTTCCTAGCTGAAACTGGTATTAGAGGCCTTAGAATTATGTTTAATTTTCTAATAAAATGTAACACGAAAGTTTAATTACTAAAATTCATTAAAATTCAATTTAAAAATTATAATCTGCTGTATAAACCTTATATCTAATGCATTTATTCTTTAATATTTTATCTTCCATTTATTTATACAAAATGTACACCTTTTCATTTCAAGCATGTCATAATTGCTCTATTATAATTATATTAAAAGTACAATGTAGTAATGACTACTCTATTGATCGTCACGTCACCCATACAATGCTGACAGAATGATCTAAAATATAATTTCTACACCGATCCATCGTAATTCCTTAATTCCATACTAAAAGATAAAAATGTCTTCAATATTAAAAGATGAAAATATCGAAAAAGTAATTACTTTAATTACTTCGCTCTGCGATATGACTTTCATCGACCAAAATACCCTAATTCCACGAGATCGTCGCGTCAGTGAAAATGCTGAAGCGACTTCCGCGGCAACAAGAAAGACGAGGCAACGATCAATCAAAGGAGAAAAGACGAGCGTGTCCCGCGGAACAATAGCGCGACGGTGGATCTGGTGGTCGGTCGTCGGCCGGTGTGTCTCCGTAATCGAGGAAAGGCGGCGTCATTAGGAAGTCGACTTGACTAATTAAGCTTTAATTGAATGCAAAGCCGCGGAGTGGCAGAACGAAGGCGGGAACCGGCCGAGACAGGGACAGCGAGCAGCGGAAGGATAAAGGCGACGATGAAGAACGAAAGAACGAGCGTTCGGTTGCACGCAGTAACACCGGCACCATCGGGCCTCCGCGCGCGGAAACAAGACGAACGGCAATTTTCTTAATTACCATGCTAATTGTCATAATTACGGGCCCGTATTATGGTAATGAGGAGTGACAGGAAGGCGCAACGGTGAATCCCACTTCTTCGCAGGCCGCTCTTCGATACGACTTTCACTCGAAAATGTCGTTCGCATAACCGCGGCTCCTGAATCGCCGACCCACTGCTGTTTAACACACTAACTGCGAGCAGTTGCTCGATCATTTTCATAAATAATTCGAGAAAGGTCTGTGTAGGTATGCTTGCAATTTTGCTTACCGAAAGTGTCATTATTTCACGTTATTTCGTAAAGGTGTAATTAATAATTAATTAAGAGAATGCGAGCTTCTATTTTATTTTTAATGTTAGTTAAATGTATCGAGCTTTGAAAGTAATCGTGGGCGGATCTTTATGCAAAATAAAAATCATCTGCAGTAATTGATATATGATATAGTAAACGACTGCAACGTTTATCCTTTCTTAAATAATTTTAATAAGTCGATATTATTATTAAAAGTCTTTTAACTTTAGTAAGTCGAACATTAATAAGTCGTTTCGCTATCGTATGTTTTATCTACCCTGATAATAATTAATTATGTCTGGTAATAATTCAAAATAAAAATTGTCTAATAACTTTGATCAAATTGTCTTTCCTCCCTTACTCATTTCAACAAGTTCCATCGAGTAATATCATTTTAAAAAATTGAAGTCATAACTATTAAACATTTCTATTAACTATTTAACTATTTTTAGTCATTTCGCGAGCAGTCAAGAAAAATAAATATTTTCAGTCATCCGGACTGCGTCGACCAAATCGCAAACGATCCGGAGAGATTGCGAATTTCCAAGGACTCGAGAAAAGTGCGAATCCGAGGGCACCGTGACGGGGACCGTGCAAAATGTCGATCGGACGCGTGGGACCGTTTACGCAGCCCCGGCTGAAATTTGCAAGCTATACCCCGACGGTGGTTTGATTGGCGCCGCCGTGTACCACGGACCGTGACTAAACGGGACTAACGCGATGCTCGGTAGTCGATCGTGCAACGATCACCTCGGCCACCGTTCTTTATTGCAAACGGCGCTTTTAATTGCGAGCCCCCTCTCGAAAACTTGTCCCCCACCCTCCCGGCCGCGCCGCCCTTTTTCTTCGTTGGAACCCCGGCCCCGTGACGAAACGGGGTAACGCGAATCGGGTATCGGCCGTTTGGAAGTCGATCGGCCCCGCGTTTAACGACTTCTACGTTTGTTCCTCATTCCGGAATTAATCGCGGATAATACGGAGATAATTCGAGGCCGATTAAATATTTAACGACGGTGCCAGCGGGGATTCGCCTGACGCCTAGCATTTTATTAACCCCTTGGCATATTTCGACGAGTCTGGCTCGCGGTGATTTTTAGCAATCACCTGTTAGGTATGAATGTTACTCGTTTTCGTCGAAATACAATTCTAAGTTTTGACGCCGTTCCTTCGAAACAGAAAAATGATAATAAATATGAAAATAATTTACAAAATAATTTTACAGAAGAACTGCCGCGAGAATTGGAATTGTTCGACGAGATTGCCATACGTCACGAAAATCGCAGGCCTCGAACAGCGTAACGTCGGCGACGAGAGTGAGCTATTTGTCACGGGCGCGATGGACACACCGGTGATTACGTGTATATTGATTAAGCATCCGTCGCAGCGGAACTACCCTTACGAGCGTAATTATAGTCTTTAGACGCTGCATACGCGATAAAGTATTATTCGGTCCATTTCTCACGGAGCCCCTCCATTACTGTAATTCTGCATTGCTGCAAAGCAGTGCCGGAGATAAATTACGGGAATTTATAACCGCGCTGATACGGATTTCTCCGGGCTTTCCAAAGCAACGTTTCGGCCGATCTCGGTCCAGGAAGAAGTCGCGATTACCTGGATCGTCTCCCCGATGAAGATCTATACCCGCGGGAAGATCGATACTCGCGGGAAGAACAATACTACAATAAAGAATCGCCGACTCCGCGGCCAGTCCTATTTGCTCGCGTCCGAATAATTAGATTTCTGGCGCGAGCGAAGCAGCAACCCCTCTTCGAAAGGATAGGAGCAATTAGGCAATTAAGGATAGGAGAGTTGTGAAGCGCGTTTCCGCGAGCGGAGGCGATCTCGATTCAAATCCGATGCAAACGCGCGCCGCCGCGGTAACTGTACCCGTTCACCGAATTTTCCAGTCTCCCGTGGCACCGATCCCGGGAAACAAAGCAGCAATTACAGCCGAGGATAGCTCGCCGGGGGATCAATTACGAGATAACCGGGCTCGGTTACCGCAACATATAATTTTTCATTAATTAAACGGACGCGCGCCTGCCGCGCCGGATTCCTCGTTCATCAGGGATACAAATCGCGGCCGTATTAACGGGAAACTCGTCGAATGAGAAAGAAGGAGAGAGAGAGAGAGAGAGAGAGAGAGAGGATATACGGATGCAAACGCGGGCCAAAAAGGATCCCGCGTGCAGCTCGCACTTAGGGTAGATGCACCGCTTATGGCCACTGTTTCTGGCTGTCCTTGTTCTTATTCTCTTTTTGTTGCTTGGAGTTGGCTGCAGTTCCTAGCGATCCGAACTTAAATGTAGTAAATATATCGTTTCCAGTGGTTAAGTGCAATTAATGAAAAATACATTTCTCTACACTGTGAGGTGTTCTTGGTGGAGAACGTGTAGAATTGTATATATTTCTTCGGGGAAACGTAATGATCTCGCGGTAAGTAGAATAGCTACATTTACTAATTATACGAGTGAATATAAATGGCTGGGAGTCATGAGACTATTAGATGAAAAGGAGGGGAAAGTGGGAGGGGAGAAATTCGTGGAAAAGGAAAATGCTGCGCGGATAAAGTTTAGGTATACGTGACAGAATAATATGTTTTAATTTTATGTAAAAATAAGAATGAATAATAGCTATGGTGGATGATAGTAGACACACGACTTCAAAGGGTTAATAGCGAGAAGGGTCAAAGAGGGTGAATCGGAAGAAACGACAAGAAACAAATTGGAAGCCAGCAGGAAGAAATTCAAAGAAAAGGAAAATAGACAGAATGATAAAAACGTGGAAAATGTGAAAGAACAGTGCAAAGAAATTACACGATTGATAGCTCATTTCAAAACGATTAATAGCTAATTAGACATTTCTGATAACACGGATGTTTCGAGTTGGCAAGAAATGGCGCAACAAATATTAAAAAATGCATATTTACCTACTCTACTACTGCAATGATTCTCGGATGATTACCCTATCCAAACTCGGACATCAAAACTAAACTAATTAAACGATCCATATAAACGAATTTCGCACGCGATGCAGGACTTGAAGAATCTCCGCTGTTGAAATTCATATAAATCCTTAACATGGCCGCAGCCGGTACATCCACCCTAAATGAGTAACCACGATCGTTCCCCGTGGTATATGGGCCTCGTAACCATACCTCATTTCATACCTGAAGCCGGACTGGAAGGAGGACGAGGGCAAGAACGGGGCAACGACGAGAGAACTCGTCGAACTCGATGCGTAGCAGATTCAGTTCTCCAATCTTCGCAGCCCCGTAGAAAGAGAAACAGAGAGTGAGAGAGCAAAAGAGAGAGAGAGAGAAAGAGAGAAAGAGAGAGACGGTAGGAGAAATAGAGAGCGAGAGGATCGCTTTCGGCCTCTTCAGACGCTCGCCGCCGCGCATCGAACTGTCCGTGCAAATTTCAATTTTAACTGCTAATCTGCCAGCTAATAGCCCCCGTCGTCCTCCTGCCGGCCCCCGTGGCTCCCTCCATCAACGGCGACCCCCGTTCTCAATACCCGACCTTCCTCCGCGAGTTTTTCTCTTTGCGAACCGAGCCGCGTGAACCGGTGAACGTTGTCCCCGTGCTCGACTCCACTGCCAACTTTCTCACAGTCTCAGCCGAAGTTCCCGAACAATAACTGGCTTTATTAACGCCATAAGGAATCGCGGCGCTCTTGGTCGACCTGTACAATACAGGGGGTGCGAGGGAACCACCGCTGAGATAATTCAGGGGCTGGGAGGAAATGATTTTCGAACGATTCCTCGCTTTCGAGAGACGCGGTTTTCCGGAGGGGTGTCTTGTTGAATCGCATTTGCTTTGGCAACTGTTGCAAGTTGACTGTTGCAGTTGCAAAAGAATCGTCGCAGTATCTCTAGAATAAAGTTGTAATTGGAGAACCAATGGAGCCAATTCAGTGGTGCTAAATTCCATTCGGAGACTGCTACCAGGACGATATCTTAGCAATTTATGCTATGCCAGAATCAAACGCGAACAAGCTCCATCCAAGAATCGAATCCTGGAGCAAGGATTTTATGAAACAACCGTTCAGAGTGCAAATAGAAATAGAAATCGCGTCTCATCCATGGATCAATCGTCACAACCCTTTCGACTACGGAGAAAATCCTAAAACAAGGTTATAAACAAGCACCTTTAAGAACGCAAACAGTAAGAAACGAAAGACTGATGAAGCAAGAGATCGAAGACGCAAGACACCAAAGAAACAGATAACTGAAGAAGCAGATGACCAAAGAAGCAGATAACTGAAGAAGCAGAAGACCAAAGAAGCAGATAACTAAAGAAGCAGAAGACCAAAAAAGCAAAAGACCAAAGAAGCAAAAGACCAAAGAAGCAAAAGACCAAAGAAGCAGATAACTAAAGAAGCAGATAACTAAAGAAGCAGATAACCAAAGAAGCAGATAACTGAAGAAGCAAAAGACCAAAGAAGCAAAAGACCAAAGAAGCAGATAACTAAAGAAGCAGATAACTGAAGAAGCAGATAACTAAAGAAGCAGATAACTAAAGAAGCAGATAACTAAAAAAGCAGATAACTAAAGAAGCAGATAACTAAAGAAGCAGATAACTAAAGAAGCAAAAGACTGAGCCAGTAAAATGCCAAAGAATAAAAAAGCTAAGCGAAAAAGATCTGAAAAGTTGAAAGTGCGAGCCAGAAGCACGGAAGCATGATGGTGTCAGAAATTTTCCGCGACTCGGATCGCCGGTGAACCCATTAACTCGAGCAACGATCCCGTTTGATCCGTGGCACAATGCATCCCATTAGGCGTCGTTCCGCGGGAACTTCAATTGATCGATCCCAGCAGCTCGGATGCATTACGCAAAGCGTGCCGCGCGCGGCCCGCCCA
The DNA here is from genome assembly GCA_028455555.1 of Augochlorella aurata. Taxonomy (NCBI): domain Eukaryota; kingdom Metazoa; phylum Arthropoda; class Insecta; order Hymenoptera; family Halictidae; genus Augochlorella; species Augochlorella aurata. The sequence continues at coordinate 5,422,170 of CM052156.1, read as the reverse complement.
CGCATCTCGTCAGCTAATTATCTAATAAAACGAAGCCGGCTCTCGGCTCCGTGGCCGGGACGAGTCGCGAGGCTCCCAGCCTCGTCGAGCCTCTCGCGGCCAGAGGTCGCGGAGAGTCGCAATACCATTAAGGAATGCATTATGCCCGGTTCGGCTCATTGTATTCAGATAGAGCCGGCTCTCGACGGCTGGACGGCAGCCCCCCCATAGGTAGAAGGGCTGCCGATGCGGGGAGCCCTTATTTGCCATTCATAGAGCCGCGAGAACGCGCTCGTGGCTCGCGTGTTACACCCACGACCGGCATTTTTCCGCTGGCGAAGACTTCCTTGATCCACGAGCTCCGCGAATGAGTTGCGCTCAGCTGGACTGCCGAGGCTCTGACTGCGTTGCTATTGGAATGTTGCGATTCAGAGACAGTTTTATGTCATTTTTATGCTGCACGAAAGAAGTCTAGGGATCGTTAGATGACTGAGACTCAACCTCTTTATTTTTTGATATCATAGGGATAATATATAAGAGCATTGTTACAGCATTTTTGTTATCGTTTTTCTTCTTTTTCTGGCGGGTGCATTTTTATTTCTATTACTTTATGCTTTCTCTTTGATTTATTACTGTTTTAATTTATTTCTGCATTCGTTTGATATGTATTCTCTTCTTTTTATTACTAAATTAATGGCACACGTTGTTTCCTAGACGCAAACATTTTTAAATAAAGTTTCTCTATAAAAAGAATGTAATATAATGAGTTCACGAGTCCTTCACGTGTTGAATAATGAAAATAATGAATAAATAATAATGAATTGGATAACGAATTGAACGAAATAATGGAAATAATTAAATAACGAATTTACTTTTAAATACAAAAATTTAATGTCTTATTCAACAAATGCAAAGTTAATTGCAACTGACCCCTCCACCCTAAGTCATTTCGAGGCAGCGGAATGGTATCATTAACGAAAGGAAAACTAGAAAAGACACTCCCACCGATTGCTATCGTTCACTACCGCCGGCGTAAATTGATCCATTAATTTCCCCCGAAACGCTTCCACCCCCGCTTCGATTCTCTTTTTCCGATAACTTCTGTCGCCCCCGACATGATTAATACCCAAATTAGGAAAAAATCGCCGTCAGTTCGGTGAACTTTGCGCAAGTGTGCCGGCGAGGGGGTCAGGAGGGAGCTTGTCCAAAGAGAGAGAGAGAGGGGGGGATTGGCCGGTCTAGGAGGGTGGCAAACTTTCGCCCATAAAGACTCGCCTGTCAATTCATCTTTCCTATATATATTTCACGTCAAAATATTGCAATAAATCATCGGTCTCGCGACGAATAAGCTTGAGGAGGGATGGGGGGGGAGGAGGGTAAAAAGAAGAGCAACTATGCGGCAAGTCGCCGGACCCCGTTGCACGCGAGGGCGACGTCCTTTCCGCAAAGAAGAATATTAATCTCTGCGTTGATAATGCGCTGGGAAAAATCCACCTCGCGTTTATGCAGTCCTCGAGCTACCGAGAAATAAATGGTAGACGCGATGGTGATTTATGGTCTCACCTTATTTACAGGCACAAATTAACTCTCGGCGTCGGCCTTCTCTCCGCGAGCGCTCGGTTCTTTAAAACTCTTAATCTAATTTCTTGCAAATTGTTAAGGCGGTGGGTGGAGTCTGTTAAATGTTGTTATCTGGGGGTTGGAAAAGTAACATTCTTTTTTTTGGTGTGTTCCTGTCAGTGGAGTATTTTTATTATGTTATTTTATGTTATATTATATTATATTATATTATGTTATATTATATATTATATTTTGTCCATGAGGTCCCTGTTAGTATCGATTGTTCTAAAATTCTCTCTATCTACTTTCTCATAAATTATTTTCACAGTAGCCACATTTTGATCTGTTAAATATTACTATCTATGGATGAAGGTATAGTTTTCAATGTTTCATTCAAGCATAAATATGCTATTAATTTTTATACGTACAATGGTATACGTAATTATGGACTCGAAGCAATTTTTATTATTATTTTCAATGCAGAAATATACTACTATTAATTTAGAAAAACTACTCGCACTATTTTTATAATACATGACAGTCATTTAATTCGATAAAAAAATACTCCAGATGCGACAAAGATCAACTTCGATATTAATTAACTATAGCAGTCTCTCACACCGGTAGACATTTTCGCCGCGCAAGAAAGACTGCTCCACATACGCCGATGATTTATCTCGAGACCAATGATCCATGGTGTCCCATGTCCATACCCAAATACGCAAAAAACGGCACAAAGGTAATAAATCAAGTGGGACTAAATACTGCATGAAAACAGCATGATCGCGCCCCCTCCCCGCGTCAGAGATCATCGGACGCGAACGAATCCCGCTGATTCGTCACGGATCCTCGAACACCGCTTATGCAAATATCGATCTCCCCTACGGGAAATAAAAAAACGAGCCATTATTCGAAGCGTGGCTGCTCGCCGGTATACTTGTATTTTTTCCAGCGACTTTCACCCTCGATTTTCCCTTTCTCGTTTTTTCCCTATTTTCCCGGTTTCTCTACCAGCCGACAGTTGGTCGCGTTTGGCTGTTAATTTCGAAAAAGCCGGGCCACGTATCGGCCCCCCGGACACGGGAATTGAAATTACCGGGAGCCGCCTGTGTGCGTGCTCCACTTTCACCTTATCGCGTCCTTTCCCTTCGTTATCTCGATGGTGCACCGCCTTTCATCCCGGCCTTCCATCCTTTGTGCCGGCCAGGAAACTCCGAACGCGGATAATTGTTCCTCTCGTTTGCCGGGTCGCTTTGACCGACTCATTCCGAGAGGTAAGTTCGTTTCCGTTGCGTATTTCTGCACGTTTCATCGCGAACACTAATCGCCCTTTCTCTCTATTGACGGGCAATCTGGTAAAAGCTAAGGTGATTATCCAGCAGGACCAGACAGGGAACGCTGGAATCTGGATTACTGAAGCTATTTGCCTGCTCGCCCTGTCTTGGAACTCTGTCTCTCACGTTCTTAGGAGTCTGTTACTCTTCGTGGCGCACTGGTAATGTTAAAATTATTTGTAATAATGTTAGAATTATACACAGGCTGTTATGTGATATCACAATATCTTCAGCGATATCTTCTGTCATAGGATATCAACCCTTTGCACACGAGGCTATTTTAACTGGAAATCTAGAATAACTTTTCTGGCTTTCTATTTTGTACGACAAAGTGCATTTTATGCATATGAAACTGAATCTTGTGACTCGTACAATGGATTATTAAACATTTTTGAGACACCCTGTATAGTACACTCTCTTCCATCGTCAAATATCTTAGTGAAACAGAGAATTTCATAAATTTTGATTCATATAAAAATCCCAGTAGAAATATTTCTTTTCTCTGACAAGGACAGAGGTAATTAATTAATCACGAAGTAAATCATGACAAAAAGATAAGCAGGTCAAATAGAAAAGTAGAAAGTTATTAAATTATTTTCAGCTTATTAGCATTGTTAAAACGGAAAAAATATTCTCATCTAATTTATACTTCATAGAATTTTTATTTCGCATAAATATCCGCGGTATAGTCATCGCATTTAGACTAATCTTTCCATGGCTGTAAAAATATTTTCCCAAAAACGGAAGTAAAATCGAATTAAAAAGTAAGAGAACGTCCGAAGCGGATACAAATTTCCCCCGGCGAATAGGGTATTTCTCATCGGGTTATTGCCGATCGGCCACAGGGTAGAAGAAAATGGCGTCGACTGCGTAGGATTGTTTTATTAATACGTATCGTAAAGACCGGCAATAAACGTCGAGGTTTTTGCAGACAGTCGCGTTTGCATCGGTTGTCGGTAATCAATTTCGATGGTTCGCCACCCCCGGCGTATCGGATGGTATCCCCGCTCCTATTTCACTGAGAATGATCGCCGGGAATCGGTCGCGTCTTAATGACGACGGTTTATATCTGGTTGTTAATGCGAGCGTGACACGCGAGCCGCAGCCGCCATATTCGTAACGCCGCGCGCTGCTCTCGTTCTTCCTTTTCGTTGCCGTGGATCTCGTTTCATGGAAGTCGAATATGTGTATCGACCATACGGAGCGTGATATTCGTCCTTGGGGGCAGACCGTTTGTCTTCGCGGGCCAAAGTCCTGAAACCTGAGCGACGATCGTAAAATAATGAAATAACATTTGTTAGCTACCGGGGCGAATATATGGATCTGAAATCGAGCTCGTCCAACCAGCGAGAGAACAAAGTCATTTTAATTCCTTGCGCTTATATGGCGTCTTATAAGTTATACAAATCTTATGGGATCGCGCCAAGTAGATCATTTTTATTCAAATAATTCTAAAACAATTATATTAGCTAAGATAAAAATCTCTCCAGAAGCGCTTTGGAAATACATTGGCCAATTTACAGTAATTATATAATATATGCATTTCTAATCAGAATTAGGTGCATCTATTTAGCAAAATCCTTGCACTTTCTGTGATTGAAATATAGGTGTCTCGGGCTCAGTTATTACAATGTAAAATCTTTTTATTTAAAATAATCTGTGGAGCCAGTGATCTGGGGATCTAGGGTCCGGTGATCGAGCAGGCGCCGAAATCCGCGGCGGGATTAAACGGTTCGCGGAAGGCAGCCTTCACCTCGCAACCCTTTCCCGGTAGCGATGGCTGGCATTATCATGCAAAGTCCCGGGACTTCTGTTGGCTCGCGGAGGGACGGCTTCCTCAGCCCGTGGCCCGGTCTTTTGCCTCGCTAATGTGAAAACTCGGGGACGTTAAGTGGCTCAACTAGCAACCGTGTCTTTGATGTTTACCGCCCACCAGTGCGTGCACGCTCACGCGACGCAACTGCGTAACGCTACCATGCGATTCCACCGTGGCCGGCTGGCATTATCGTGGCTCCGACCGACAACAACGAATCTTCCATCCCCTTCCTCGGGATCGCCGGTATCCTCTCCCGTCCTCCTCTCGCGTCCACGCGCACGCAACACTCGCGCGATCACTCCTCCTCCTCCTCCTCCTCCTCGTCTCCTTCTTCTGCTTCTTCTTCGCGGCCACTTAGCATCTCTTCCACGAACCTCTCGTTACCATGACGAACAAGAGCGAGATTGCCCGAGCTTAATTACCCCTACTTTGTCCGTAAAGAGGTAACCACGCCGTTTAGGCAGGCGTCGCGCGGTTCACGCTACCATATGCACCCTCTCCGAATGCACACGAACGTGTCGGCCGCCTTAACTTTTAATATCTTCCACGATTTCACGATCCTTGGTTTCGTAAGAGCGGTCGAGTAAGGTGGAGATCTTGAAATTTTTGGAACAATAAGGTATTTTAACATGTTCGTCGCCAACAATCGACAAAGCAATTTAATTAATTAAAGCGAAATTAAAAAGTTAAAATTGATCAGAAGGGATGGAATTAGAACTCTTTCGCATTCGAAACATCCTAGTGAAATTCAGTTTGTACGGATATATTAAAATGAAAATAAATTTTCAAAATTATTTAAAAACTAGCGTCACCCATATTTGGGTGACGTGGCACTGAACGTTAATTTTATGAAAGTGCACTCTGTTTTATGATCGCCGCATTTAATTTCATGAAACCGGGAAACAGTTTTTGGAGATTTACCGAATTTTTTGGAACAGTATACAATTTTTTGGAAGAGTAGAAATTCTTTTGAAACAGTAGAAAATTTTTTGGGTTTCCAGACAATTCTCGATAGCGCATACAATTTTTGGAAGTGCACTGAATTTTCTGAGTGCTGATAACTTAATTTTCCAAGACTGTACGAAATTTTCCGAATTCGCAAAAAGTGTTCTGAAGCTTTTAAAATTCTCGGAAGATGCGCGATATTCTCTGAAACCGTGCTACATCGCTCTCATAATGACCTTGGAAAGTTCTGGGAAACCAAATGCAACAATATTGGACTATATTTGACTAGGGTGCTTACAATGCGAAAGAGTTCCAATTCCATCCCCTATCATCAATTTCAACTTTCTAATTTCGCTTTAATTAATTAAATTGCTTTGATTTCGTGAAAATTCTTGTGATCGATTATTGGCGACGAACGTGCTAAGAAGACCGTGCCAACAAAAGGATCTGCACTCGCTGGAAGAGAATAGATCAGCGTGGATCGTTTCTCAGGTCGCAGCGGCTCGAGTCGAGTCGCGTAGGCCGTCGATTACCGCGGAGGGCAGCGGACACCTGATTCCGAAATAGCGCGAAACAAGTTTCGGGAGAGGAATTAATCCTTCCGGTCGTTACAGTGGAACTCGTCGAGTGTGACAGCGGCTGGCAGCTGGATTGAATTGAGGCGCGTGCTATATTACGCTTGATATCGCTGTGAAACCCAACACCGCCGGCTTAGACCTCGACCCCGTGAGCCGCTAGCAGTGCTCCGGCGCTATGCTGCCACTGGCTGGCTCAATTGCCACCGAAGAAACAGTATATCCTGCTACCAAATGCCAGAGCGCATTGTCCGTCCCAGTGTTTTCGGTTCCACCGATTCCGGTCGCAGCGAACTGCAACCGACTGCACTTTGCATTCCTGTGTCGAGCGTGACGCGAGCTTTTCATCCGAGGAGCTCCTTTGTCGAGTCCCACTCGACGATTTTTAGTGTCCTGGATCTATCGTAAATTATCGATCATCTTATCGATCGTGATTTATTAGTCTAATATATAAACAATCTTGTAAAGAAAAAATGTAGAAACTATTAACGAATGGACTTTAATAATAGTGATGGCTATGCGCGAGATTGTGAGTATACTAATTTAAAGGAAGAATGCGACACAGATTATCTCGCATTTTAAAAAACAAATTGAGAAAATTGTTAAAAATAAGTAACGGTCGAAGAACTATACTTTAATATAATTTTCCAATGGAACACTTGAAACAGTCGGGAGCTGCTCGAGAACAAAATTGCGGAATACTTCGTTGCGCAAAGGGTTAAATTCAGCCGGCTCTCTAAATTACCTAGCTCCGTACAAAATAAACATTACCTGGAGCAATTAAACCGGACAGGATTCGCAAAAAGAGGCTAGAAAATTTGTTATCGAGCGCTACAAGGTGCGAACAATGATTTAGCCTGTCCGTGGCCGGTGGAGGAAAATTATAAAGATTGTTTTTTAAATAAACTGAACAGCATATCTTAATGAGACTAGGCAAGCTTGTTTATGTACCCGCAGATAACGTTTATGAAGTGGAACTTCATTGTTATCACCATAACTGTAGTAATTACTCAGCGAGGAAGCAGACCGGTTGAACAAATTCTTCTCGGATTGCTCGCGCGATAGCACCGGCAGAAGTCATTTCTAATGAAAACAACATTTAATTAATATATAAGCGACCATTTCGCGGAAACCGAGAAACGCGAGCGCGCGCGCGCGCGCTTATTAGCAACCTGGCGATTGACACGGCTAGGGGATTTCGATATCTGATTAGCAAACGCGAAAATGACTTCTCATGCGAACAGAATTCCCGACCAGACTGCCGGTGACTAATTACCGCAGTTAGGATGATAACGACGTGTATAAATTCATTAACGTAATCTAAACGCACGCGAACAAGCTTGCAGAGTTTCATTAAGATATGCCGTTCTATTCGGAACAATTTGCGGGGAATTCGGATAAGAAACGCGCTTGCGCAGTGGACGGCCCGTTTTATTGTTGATTATTATTTGTATCGCGCCGTCTTGCCGATATTATTACGGCTCGAAATATTTGAAGGCTGTATCTTTTCATTTCCCAGGGAGCGCATTGATTGGCCGACGACGGTCGCGTGCCAGTGGCTCGGTGTCTAAACAGAGTTACATAAGGCCACATGAGTTAGGCCCGATCGGTCTCACGCCTGCACGGACGCCAGTGCACGCGTGTATGCACCGCATGCACCGCACGCCCACGCAGCCGTTCCGGCGCTACGAGCAATTACCTTAATCCGGTGAATATTCCGCGGAATAAAAGGGCCGAGGCGCGGAGAAAAAGAGCCGGCCACTTCTCGAACGCAGCTCGGATGGCATTCCAACGCGGGAGGGAGCATTAGACAATTGGCAAATCGCGAGACCGACGACGTCAACCAGCCGGAGGTCACTACGAGCTCGTGTCCCGCGGAATACCGCGAATGCTAACAACCGGCTCCCTTTTTATTGCCTAATCTCGAGGACGAGCTGAATGCTCGGTGCGCCGATACGACGCGCAATGCGCCGGTTTGAAGAATTCAGTGACGTATAATTGCGTATAGGATGTGGCACTCTATAGCAGAAGCCAACTTTTCCGAATTGATAATCGTTCATTGTTCTCTTTATCTAGCTTATTTATTAATAGTTTATTTACATCCCTTTTGGTTCTAATTAATCAACTTTGTAGGCTCACTGCAGATTTGTTTAATTCATAAAGGAGTCGACGTTGTGCATCGTGATAATGTTTAGTGGAAAATATGCAATATTCGACTCAGATTTTTCCAATTTAATTTAGAAGAATTGTTGAAATTTTGCAGGAATTTTCAGTAAAATCTTCTGCATAAATTGCGAGGGGAAAAACCATAGCACCTTTATTTTCTTCTTTTAATAATTATAATAATGTGAGGACATTAAGTTGATATTCTTAAAGTCTATTAACATTCCATTTGTCCGAATTGTCATACTATTAATTTCCATTGCAAGTGCACAAAATCGTTGCTCTAGTGGTAATTTTGTCACTTTCTCATTCGTCCTAATTTTTCACCCCTTTACACAGAAATTCACCTCTTTATTAAAATAATGAATGGATCAACTGTAAATTTGATAATATTGCATTATTATCGGCTTATTAAAACCGCGAAAAGGAATTTCAACTAACAATTTTTATCAATTAATTCCACCCCCGCTGATCGAACTGTCCCTTTCTATAATTTTTGTCTCAAGCGGGAGTATCGAGCGTTTCGGCACGGACAGCTCCCGACAAATTGGGCCCGTAATTTAAGTGCAAGGGGTTAATGAGAAGTGAAGTTTTTCTTTATGATAGCCGGGGAGAGCGGCGTTCCATAGTTATCCGAGAAGTTGTTAAAGATCATTACCGGGAAACACAAAGAGATTCCTGTAGGTAATAAAATGGCGTAGCGCGATCCTGCACAATGGACCGATAAATTTTCGTCTTGTTATATACGGCTATCTGTGCAATTATTGTTACAACTAATTTTCGCAATCCTCAGCCGCTGATCGCGCGCTGGTCGTTAATTATAACGACTAAGTAAGTAAGTAAAGCACCGCGAGAGGATGGAGAAGCCTGCAGTTTGCATGCAGCGCTGATTAACACGTTCACGACAGGATGCTCAAGTTTATTCGAGTTTTGCTCGGCAGTTGCGCCGGCTGCGCCTTCCCTCGCCAACAAAATCAATGTTAGTTGCGCCTAATTATTCTAATCCGAGGCAGCACATGTTTCAAAGTATCCCATAAATCGTCCAACGGGGAGCCGCAAAATGGGATCGTTAGCAGCTCGTGTTTTCTTGATTACCCGCCGGAAGAGCCGCGTATTTCGAATTCTTTTCCGGCGCTACGACTCGATAGAAAATCCTCGTCTGTTTAGCACTTCAACCTCGTAAACTCCGCCGTTTGAATAATTAATTTCGGAATAAGAGACTGCTCTTTTCCGAACCTTCATTCGGAATTTCTATTCCGCCGCTACGGACCGCTGGAAGCTTTTCATGGTCTTACCGTATTTCAGCACTGTTGCATGAACTATCTACGTAATTAGACGCATTCTACGTGATAAATATTTTGCAAACATCTTCCAGTGCAACGTGTTCCTGGAAATTTTCCATTTGTTCAGTGCCTCGGCAGTGCAGCATGAAGCGTTTTCGTTACCATAAATGTATTTATATATATATATATTATATTCTAGATATTTTTAATATATTTTAAATATTTATATATTTACATATAAACGCATTTTTAAAAATCAGACGCCTTCCATAACGGAAAGAAGTCCTCGAAATTTTCAAAAGTCTTTCAGAAAATCGATAATCTCAAAACTGGCGGCTCCGAAAACCGTCTCCGCCGGCCGTAGCCGAGCCAGGCGCGAATTCTGACAGCGTGACCGAGAGGAGAAGGTCTTAATTATGCGAACGCTCGGTCGCATAACGTCACTCGGCCGAATTCGCCGTCGGCCGGCCTTGATCCGCTAATTACCACAAAAGGAACCGCCCGTTTTACAATCGCGCGTCGCGGCTCCCTCGACATGCGTAATGCCGGGAAAATTACCAGGCGTTCTCGCGGTCTGTCACGCGTGCCGCAACTCCGGGACGGCGACGAGGGGAATTGCCAGTTCCGTTTCTTTTAATTCAAAACTTCCGCGAAACCGGCGCGCGGCGCGTCGATGCGTCTCCTCGCGCGAAAACCGCGCGCGGCCGCGTAGTACGTGCGTGATTTCGATGGTTGCTCGCGACCGGTGTTTAATTGCTAATATCAGATGAGATTCTTGGGAACCGGCTGCAGATGCTCGAACGCCTCTACGCCGGCCTGTGGCCTCGGCCATTTTTCCCCGGGTAATTGATGAAACTGGAAATTATTCAGGGGGCCTCCCCGCTTTGTAAACCGCGCGTCTCGTTCTGTGAAAATCCACACGATCTAGATGCGCGCGTAATTTCGAGGAATTAAGGAATTACACAATTATGGCTGAATCGTTGCTCCGTAGGTTTATGGTTTTTACTGGTGCGGGAGCGCGCGCGCGATCGAAACACACACGATCGAGAACGGTATGGAATTCTGAAATGATGGTCGACCCGAGCCTCCTAGGTTTATGGAATGGTATCGTTGCGTGAAATTGCACCACTTGTCGGCATACGATTGTGAGCCGAACAATTGGAGACTAGTTGAATTATGATCTTCGAGATACTGAGGGGAATTATCTTCCGAGATCATCTCTGTGCTCGTTTTAAATAAGTGGAGTTTGATGAATAGTCTTTTAATAAATAAATATGTACATTCGTTTCTGAACGAGGTCTTAAAATGGATATGTATATCCCAATAAGCACGTCTTAAAAACGTCTACTTTACGTCCGTTTTAAATCTTGAGACGTCTTGATTTATAACATGAGACGTTCTTAGGACGTTTCTAGGACCTTCGTAGACCACCCGAGACGTCTTAAAGATTAAATACAATATAGTTTTTCTTTTGTCCTTGCAGACTTTATTTACGCGATTTTCAGTCGCGTGAAATATTAATATAGTATATATTAATATAATATTATATAAAATATTTATATATATAATATACAATACAATATACACAAATATTAATATATATTCCTCAAGGATGATAGGAATAATCCCGAAAAAATCCCCAAAATTCGCTATTCAGTTTCGTCGAAAGAAAATTTCAAAGATCTCTCGTTTCTAGTATTTTTTAAACACCTGTCCTTTTTTCGAAATCGAACGATCGCAAAATCGTTTTAGCGGCTTCGATTAAAACGCACAGCACAGACCGGCATCAGAGAAAAGTTCCATGACTGCGAGACGACCCGTGGCGGTCGGCCAAGCAGAAACTTAGGCCAATAAAGCAGATCAAAACGGCGCATTCCCTAATCGAGGAGACGGTCTTTGTTTATCGTCCCTCCGCGCCGAAAGACGAGCGTTTTCCCCCGTGCCGTAGGGGTGTTTTCCTCTCGGTTCGGAAAATGGGAGAGCCGGAGGTGTCCGAGGAAAGCCTCGAAATTGCGAAACACGATAGGGAGGCACCGCGTCGGCTCCCTTTGATCCTGGCGCGCACCTTCTCGGCCGTGGAACGCTTTCGAGAAACCGAAAGCTCATTATTATCCTGAAAATCCGCGGCGATCGGAAGACGCGCGGTCGATTTCATGGTGTTGCTCTGCCGGGATTGATCGCTTTTCGAAAAACCGCCCTTGGTGCCTCGGTGACTTCACAAAAATCGAGTCGGCGGCCCTTTCAACGCGTAGGCGGTCGATTTGCGTAACTAATCTATCCTAATTGCCAGGTGAATATTCCTTTTCGGAACTCGAGCACCCGGGGGTTCCTCTCCACCCCTGCTGCTTTATGGGTCCATTATTGTTAGGCAATTAGACAAATATTGGTGAGCGTTTCATTCTAGATTTCAGTAGAGTATTTTGCTTTCCTTTAAGAATTTTAATAAATTTTTATTAGTATTCTTTTAAATAGTTCCTGATTATTTTTCTTATAATTTTAATAAGTGTTGTTTCAAATAGCACGTGCTTATTTTTATGATAATATCAATAAGCGGTGCCCTAAATGGTACCTGGTTACGTTCGTCATAATTCTGACAAGTGCTGTTCTAAACGATACTTAATTATGCTTGCCACAATAAGTGCTGCTCTAAATGGAACTGTTTCAAATAATATACGGTCACTTCTGCCATAATTCTAACAAAACTGCTCTAAATGGGACCTCAATATTCCCACCACAATTTCAATAAACCAAAGCATCAATAAATAATGTTCTAAACGGTGCACGCCTATTTTCGTGACAATTTTAACAACCACTATTTCAAATCCTACCTGGTCACTTTAGTCATAAATTCACCGAGTACCTTTCTAAGTGGTACCTAATCATCTTTGTCACAATATCGGTAGGTGCTAACTACGGAAGCAGTTTTCGTCCGCACGGCAGAACGGTCAACTGACTTCCCAGATATACAAAGACAACGTCGAACAGCATTTTAGCTGAAAAGGTAAAATGGTACTTCCAGCCGCCGGGAGTTATACAGGTGTCGTAAAAAAGCTCGGGAAGAAGCGCGCGCCCCCGGCGGGTTTCCCGTAGGCGTCTGCAGTAAAGCAATTCCATTGGGCTAATAAGTGATAGGGGATCGATGCAGCGTTACCTGAGAGCGTTCTCGGGCCACCATAAATGAAGGTACCGTAAACGCTGGGAACCAGGGAACAGTAAAATAGTCGATGTTGTATTCCCCGCTTTGTCCATTTTTTTCCTGCTCCTTTTCGCTTCTTTTTTTCGAAATTACCGTTCCGTCGAACGTTATGCGAACGAAGCTGCGAACCGTTCCACCTGAATTAGAGAGGGAGGTCAAGAGAGAGAGAGCGAAAAAGAGAGAGAGAGAGAGAGAGGCTTCTCTTCCAGTGAAAATAGCAGGCCAGTAAAGTTCTCCTCGGCTCTTAAGAACTTTTCCGCGCGAAAAAGTGGGGAGAACAATCGTCGGCGAACCGCGTCTCGAGTTTCCGCAAGTGGGTGAGGAATTCGAAAAGCGAGGAGGGCCGGTAAGGGGGTGGGAAAATATGGTGGAACGGAGGGAAAAAATCCTGTTACGCGATCGAATTGTTCTGTTAAGAAATGTATATAATATGCGGCGTGTCGGGCGCTTGATGCGAGCCACGCTGATTCGAGGAAGGAAGTTTTTACGATTCTTGAGGGCCTCCTCGATCGTTTAGGCTCTCGCACATGCGGGCTCCTGGCGAAACGTGCTAGGTTACATGAAGTATGTAATTTTAGGGCGGCGTTGTCGCTGGAACGCTCCCGAAAGCGACACTGGGTTACACGTTACATTGGAACGGCTCTTTTTAACGATTTCGAGCGTGATCGCCAGAGGCGTTTATAATAAAACCATTAGGAATATTGTTAAAAATATTGTTATAAAATTATCAGAAGGTAGAATAAAGCTTTGTTTAATTTTTTAATCTGTCGGTTCTCCTGGTATAATATTACTGTGTGTTAAAATCTACATTTTATAGTATATTGTTAACAATATTGTTATAAAATTATCAGAAGGTAGAATAAAGCTTTGTTTAATTTTTTAATCTGTCGATTTTCCTGGTATAATATTACTGTGTGTTAAAATCTACATTTTATAGTATATTGTTAACAATATTGTTATAAAATTATCAGAAGGTAGAATAAAGCTTTGTTTAATTTTTTAATCTGTCGATTCTCCTGGTATAATATTACTGTGTGTTAAAATCTACATTTTATAGTAATTATAATAACCGTGGATTTTTGTGCAATATAAAAATGCATCCACTTGAGAAAACATAGACTCTTTCTTTTTAGAATAATTTTAATAAGTTCAAAGTAACATAACAATTTTCGTGAATTATTCAAGTGTCTCTATTACTGTATATTTGATTAAATTTTGTCATAAATGACAACGATGAACAAACTGCAGAGTGAAATTGTATTTTACGCAAAATAAAACATTTGATATTGCAAAATACGCGATCTAAACATCTTTGTTACATTGCTAACTTTAGTTATGTATAGAATAATGTACCAATATCGTGAGATTTTTGAAATTTGTTGAAAATTTTATGAAAAATCTGGCGACAGAGTAAGATCATTATTAAAAATCTGGCGAGTTTCGTGCGACGTGAAATCATTCTGGCTCCTTTGTTGCTTGTAATAACGGGTTCCGCGCATTTGATTGGCACTGTACGGCGTATCGGCGACGGTCCCGGGGGTTTTAAAAAAAGATTTGATTTACAAGTTCCCCGGAAACCCTATCGAGGTTGGCCCAGTTTTCACGTCCCAACAAATCATCGAAGGAAAATAATGTTTCGGCGCACCTGGCCCCTAGAGACCCCGTCGACGTATCGATGAGTGCCGGTTAAAACGTTCCCGGATAGAAATAAACTTTCCTCCCGTCGCTCTATAGAATCAAAACCTCTAATTTCGAGCGTAATGGGGCGTCTTTATTATTCCCGTAAGGTGTGCCGGTCCTCGAATCGCCGAAAATGCTTCACAGGGGGGTAGAACGATTTTCGCAGGCTTTCGCCAGGGCGTTTTTTCTTTCCTGGAAACAGGAGATTGTTGTAACGGTAACAGAGAAGGTCCACTCGAGTCGATCGGATGCCGCGTTCTTCGAATTTCATCGCCGCGGAGCGAAATTTTGGGGGATGGAAACTGTTTCCCATCGATTAACGAGTGTCGTCGAGAAGTATGAGAATTTCTCGGTCACTAACACTTACTCAACAACATCAAATAAAGCTTATTATATTAGTTATAAGTTTATCTGGTTACTATATTAATACTAATATAATTGTTCCCTTTATTATAAATATTTCTACCAATTAATTTGTCAGGCACGTGAAACTGGTCAAAGTTCTCCTTCGCTCTCTAATAAATAACCAAGCAAATGCAACATCAAAATATGTCATTCCATAGCCGAAGAATGCATCTATCAATCTGTAAAATGTTCAGTCTCTTAGCTTTACTAGTTTTGCAGAAGAAAAATCACAAAGATCAACTATTTACGTAGCAATGCGCCAGAACATTTTCCCAAATCGAGCATATTAACATTTCAAGTAGTCGATTAAATACAGCAGCAATTCGAGCATAAAAAATGTCAAGTTGTAGCCGAAGAATGCACCTATCCATCCCGATAAAGTGGAATGCCCGGGGGTCATTAGTAACGCGGGAAAAAATTCGCGAACATCTATCCGCTAAAAAACGCGTGGTCCGTGCGAACGCAAGCCGCTTATTTGGCTCGATTATTTCTCTTTCGCGATGGTTGACGATGTTGTGACTTGTTCCAGGGACCGGAGGAGGGTCGAGAGGACTGGAAGAATCGTCGCTGGCAAACAGGTTCTCTCGGGTAAGCAGCCGAGGGCGAGGGATAATGCACCTTTGTCAAAGAGTGTGTTCACGCGTGCAAAGCGAGGTGTTCGGTCGGTCACTACCGACGCTGCTTGAGACGTCAGGAGCCGCAGGTGGCCGAATGGTAGCCTGCAATTCACGTGTACAGCGGTATAGACAGGTCGTCGGGTTTGTGAGAGGGTCATGGGGTCAGGAGGCAGCCAGCGACTATACTGGCTTCTATATCGGGTGTCCTCGAACGGAGCCTCGTGGAAGCCGAACCGTAACAGAGTGCCGGTGAACAAAGCCGCGAGGAAACGAGACGGTAAGGAGAACGAAAGGGAAACGGGGCATCGATTTAAAGAAGGTCGGAGGAAAAGGGTTCGAGCGGAGTTGCTCGAGCAGCGTTGCGCCCGATGCGGGGAGCCCGCAGGAATACAAAGATGCAAACGCATAATTTTACGAGCGAAAATTATCGGGCACGGAGCACGTGAGGCTCGATTAAACGGCGCAGAAATGATTTCACCTGTAACCGAGACCGTTCACACTCAGCTGCGCCTTTCCACTGAATCAACAGACAATGTTAAGGATCTACCGCAGCCCGTGATCCGCCAAATGGTACGCCATCACGCCAGGCCATCTACCTATTTTCCATACACCACGACGTTACCCCATCGTTCCATTCAAAAAAGGGGGAGCCGGCCCACCTGCCCAGGTTCAACCCGGGTCATGCAAATACCTGCACGCGATGAATAAAAAACTAATAGGGTCCCGCCCGAAAGGGTTCGCTGTATTCAGATTAGGGGATGTTCGGGCAACCCCTCCGAGGGACACTCGGGCCTCTCTTTTAGTTTCGGCAAGTGCCCGACACACGCCTGCCGCATGAACCGACTTTTTAACCCTTTCGACACCTGTCCCACCACGTATTTAAATGGGGGACTGCTAAGCGCCTCGTAAACGGATCCCCTTGATAGGTGGACGACCACGCTTCAGCGACAAGTGCAGCTTGCAATTAGTATAGGTCTTGTCAAGTATATTGTTATCAGTATATTGTTATTAGTATATTGTTATCAGTATATTGTTATCAGTATGTCGTCTTATATATATTTATATATACTTATATATACATTCTACAGCCTATCAAGCGACAGATTCGTTACGAGATTCAAATGCTGAATAATTCAGTGCATATCATTTTCATGAAGATAGCACGTTATAAGGAGGATATATCGAGTTCATATTAACTTTACAAGCTCTGAAAATTACTAACAGCGACGGGACTGAATTTATTTAAACATTCCAACATCTTTATTACAATTGAACGAAGGAATTTCTGCAATCGTTTCTCAAAGAATCTCAACAGTTTCAACAATTTGGAAATCCGAAATGGGGGACCGGTAATATTGTTCCTTCTTAGACATAATTAAATATATACTTATCGAATAAGACACGTTCAATCTCTTTATCCTATTATTTTATTTATCTTAATAGTTAATTATTCCGTAGAAAAAACGAAAGGCATCTACTACGTCATCCTATTTTCAGTTTCTTTTTATTTTATTTATTACTCTAATTCCTTTGTTCATTTTGCATTTATCTTTGCATTTATCTTATCACTTATCTATTCAGCGACAGCGAAAACTCGTTTATCTCGGTGACTCATAATGTATAAACGAACAATAGATCCCAGCTGCATCGGAATTTACATCATCGGACTTCCAACAGAAAATCGTCGACAGTATTACCAATCTCGAGAACGTCGAATTCAAGGCGTCTACTCACCGGACTCCCGACGTATGCATATCGCATGGCCGATGAGGCGCATCGCGCATAAGTTCGACCGAGCTACCCAGAATGCTCTCGGCCATCGGAAGCGTTCGTCGTCGGATCGAAGGAGAATCCGCGGCACGTCGACGCGTGCCCATAAACCGAAGTCCCGGAATCAGAGCGCGTAGATATTATTCGCGCCTGTTCGTGAATTCGCGTCGGTAGGGGCGTCATTAAAATCAATACCGGCTCTCTCTCCGTCTCCCCTCCGCTTCGTCTTCAACCCCCGTCTTCGTCGCACGTATGCTTCTACCGACGGCGAAGGAGGGATGCGGGGAACGAGTGAGCAAGAGAGATAAAGAGAGAGAGAAGAGAGAGAGAGGGAGGGAGAGATAGAGAGGGAGAGAGATAGAGAGGGAGAGAGAAGACGGAGGGGGTTGCTTCGGCGGATGCTCGCGTTCCTGACGTGGGAGTCGCGGACGGCCTGGTGGGGTGACGGAGGAGAAAGAGCGAGACAGAACGAGGGAGACCGGAGGGATGCGCCGTGGAAGAGGAGAAGCGTTTCGCTGGTAGAAGGGGTGGCAGACCGGCGAGAAGGAAGGGTGGCAAGGTTAGCTAGCCGGTACACGCGATAAGGAGTGGGGCTGGTGTTCCCATGGCCAATAAGAACCTCTTTAAAGCGCCCTTTTTGCGCGCGGAACTGCGCATGCCGGATTCAAATCTGCTCGAGCCTGGGTATCGAGTGGCGGCGCCGGTGAGGGAGGTGGTAGAGCTCTGGGGTGGTCGGCGGAGCGGCGGCGGTGGTGGTGGTGGTGGTGGTGGTGGCCGCCGCTCCTGGATGTATGGAAATATGATAGCGCGATAAAAAGAGGAAGAATGGCAGGGATGCTTGTGTACGCGAGGGCGAGCGGCGTGGGTGGGGATGCGCCGCGGCTACCGCGACCAATAAAGGCCCAGTTTAAACCGGCTGATTTTTTTGCGGGCCGACTGCGCATGACGCATTCAAATGCTGGGAGTGGTGGCCGAGGCGATCCGCGGCTATGGAAATATGATAGGTGAGAGGAGGAATGGCGACCGAATCGAACCCCGGAATATTTTTATGTTTCATGAGGCCGGGGCTGGTGGGGCTGGAGGAATGGCGTCCGAAATGGATCGCCGATAGCCGGGCCAAAGGTCGAGCTCTGCGTGGTCGTTCGACGCCGATCGATGGATCGTGCATCGGTCTCGTTATTACCGGATCGTTACGGGGTGCTTCAAAAAATCCTGATTGTCTTCATTCAGCGCGGCTGAATGAATCCGGCCGAGCATTCACCAATGGACCCATTGTTCGACACCGATCGTTCACCCGGCCGGTTTTAACCTGTATAAGTACCCACCTGCTGTTACTACGGAGCATCTTGCAGGATCCTACGGGATACACAACGGACCAGGTAGATCCAGCTCCGAAGAAACTGTATCGATCCGGAAACGCCATCGATCTACGGGACACCGCGGTTTTGATACGCGGGATTCGAGCACCGACGGCTAACTCGCGGTCGCGGTTTCGATATCAGTTTCGATCGATCATGGTTGTTTCGATGATTTTTCAGCTTTCGACGGTTATGCTTGATGCAATTGATGCAACGGAAGGTATGTTACATTGTGGAATCTGTGACGGTGTTCAAGGGATGCAACTTGGCAGAGATAATTGAACGCGAAGAGTCATTTTATGTTTTTTGATGTCATAGACTTTTGGACTGTGTTTCGATGATGGATACCCTAATCGAGGCTAAGCTGTAGTCTGCTTGATCGTGATGGAATTTTCGGTATCGTTAGTTTGATGTTTAAGGGATGAAGCGATTCTTGGCACAGTTGCTACCACGAAGATCCATGGTGACACTTGTTCAAGTTCTACCAGACTTGTGATTATAGTGTGGATATTTATGCATAATAGAAATTGTCTATATTAATTGCGAGGAAGCTGAGTGGATATTCATTAATTTTATTCAAGATTTGCGGGATCTGCAAATAATACAATGTTCTTGAATTCTCTAAATGCGTTTACTGTATTGAGATCGATTTATATATTTTTGTTATAAATAATACACGTTACAATACATTGTAT
>CM052156.1:5252202-5276578 GCA_028455555.1 Augochlorella aurata | reverse complement strand
AGCACTGGCTTTTCGAAAACGATTCGCAAGAGTGGCTTCGCGAGAACCGAAAAATTCCGCCTCCTACCACCTGCCAGCGCCATTTCCTGCTCGGAGAGTGCCTACCGTAATCATTATTATTCGCAGCCAAATAGCCGGTGGCTCTCTCGGCGCTGATTGGCCTTCCTATCTCGAAAATAGCAATTCCGGCCGAGCCTTACTGGCGCATTAAGGCTCGGGGTTAATCGTCCACGGTGGTATTGTTCCGAGGCTGTGCCGTCGATCACTTTCACGGAATTATGAACCTTTTGACGCTGCTCCTTCGCGTGAATACATTATCCTTGAATAATAGAGACGGAAACACGAAGACGCGGATCCTCTCGGGCGTCTCTTTAAAACAATTTAACCCCTTCGCGTGTACAGCAGCGAGGACTTCGAACGTAATTTACTAAATTGAACGTTATTTACTTCAACGTAGAATTTATTCCTTTGTTCTAAAAAAAATCTAGGAACGAAAATGGTCAATAATTTATAATAATAAATAATGTAACATGATATGCATAAAAATCCGTAATGCAAACTGGATGCAAAAACATAAAATAGTTCCACGAGAAAGAAAATAGTCAAATACTAAAATAAAGAAGTCAACGAGCTGTCGATAAAATAAAATACGAAGGGGTTGAACTCCCACGAGGATGCGCAAACAATTCGCACAATCCTCCATGCCGCGGAACGAACTGAAAAAAAAACGTTTCCAAAAGCTTGTCGATAAGTCAAGAAAACCGGAGGGATGATCGGAGAGAACTGGAGAACTCCACCCCCAATTTCCTTAATTCTCCCCGGCGAACCCTTCCCAGTTCCCGTAGCAGTCTAACGTGGTTCAAGCAGATATTCTTCAGTCACCTAATTTAATTCCCACCCTGTGGTCCCCGAATTAGCCGTGGTTGGTTCGGCAACCCCCTCGGAAGAGCAGATTAAAACGTCAAACGGCATTCCGCAGCTGTTTCACGCGGTGCACGCCCGCATACGACTTCCGCCAATTACTGGCTCGCTTGGGAGGAGAGGAGAGCGGGAGAGGAACGGACATAGAGAGAGAAAGAGAGAGAGAGAGAGAGAGAGAGAGGTGGAAGGAAGAGAGGGTGGCCGAGGCGGCACGATGCACAGCGAATGCAAAGCACCGGCAAGGTCGCGATTCCGAATGAAACCGAGTTCTCTGCTCCGTCACCTTCCTCTCGCAGGTAGTCGAAACCGTCGGCGGAGGAGGCTGAGAGGGACAAAGAGAGGCTGAGAGGGAGGAGAGCAGAGGGCCCCGGGCGAGGTCACCCACCCTCTCCACTCCCCCGCACACTCTGATTACCCGCAGCCGGGGGCGGGACACACTGTAATGAGCATCGAAGAGGTGCTCAACCTTCGACTCGCTGAATTTTCCCGCTCCGAATTGCAGGAAATGGAAGGAGATCGACCATAGAGCAACCACCGTTCGCCTCTTCGAGGTATTACATTCTCCTCAGCCTCGTTATGGAGGAATTCCTTCTACTCTGCAACAATTACCGTCGGACCATCTGAATTCACCTCTCCCCGCCGTCCTGTCGACCCTTCATCTACGGAATTAAACAGCTCAGTTTACAGCCCGAACGTCGTCTTCTAGAACAGAATAATTAAAACTGATTAATTGATAATTTACAATGAAAGACCGATTCATCTCCTTTGTCGAATTTCGCGGGAGCTGCGTAGGAGGAACGTTCGAACTTCGAAAATTCAGAACTTTGCGTAGAATCACGATACAGTAGTGGGGGTAATTTTAAATTAGAGCTTGAAGGTTGTAATTTGAAGGAAAAATGTGAGGAATTAGTGATTAATCGGTTCAGGTATTGAATATATTTATTGAAGTTTACCTTTGTTCGGAGCATCTATTACGTAGACGAGATTTACCGAAAACGGTAGATTTTAATAAACATTTTTAAAGTTCTGATAAAGTTGCATTAATGCTCTTTATTTTTCCCTTGATTTGCAATGTTTTAACTTCGATTCAAGGTAAATTTCATTATCCTATCTCCACTCTATCAAAAGTTCTGTAATTTTCTAGGAAACCCTTCTTCGAAGTTCGATTCGTACTTAAACGTTTCCAACATCAATTTCAATTAACAGTTTCAAGATCCCAGTTGAGGAATAACGGTTCCTCCGTATTTTTCCGTCAATCAGCAACATTTCAGCTTCAATTCAAGACCACTTTCGTTATCCCATCTCGACCGAAATTCCGCGATTCTCTGAAAACCCGAACTTTCCTTCATCCGCCAACGTGTAGAACTTTCTCAACAAGGGTCAATTTCATTGAATTTTTTCAAGGTCCCACTTAGCTTCGCATTCCTCGCCCCTATTTTTCCCATAATCTAGCGCTCTTCAGCTTCGATTCGAGACGAGTTTCATCGGCGTGCCTCCACTCTGTCAAAACTACTGCAATTTCCCGCGAAACCCGACCGAGCGTACCGAGCGACGCGATCGCGACGCTTAGGCTACTTTCATTGTTACGGAACTTTCATCCACCGCGACTCGAGGCGAATCTCGGCGTTCTCGGACGGATCGACGAGTGTTTTACCGTTTCCCGGGATCGTCGATTCCGGGAAGCCCGCGCGGACCCGCTTGAAATTTCTCGAATTTTATATGCACGTGAACGTTTCCGAGAAATTTTTTATACCCGTCGCGTACGATCTCCCGCGGGCCTGCGAACCGATCCGCACACTTTTCTCCGTTACGTATCGGAATGTGCAGTACGTACAACATACATAGAGCGGCCCGATCGGCGGTTTGTCCCGTTACCGTGGCTCTCTTTCTTTCCCCGGGACTAACACACCGATATGCCAGCGCGTCGTCGCGTTCCGTCTCCACGCGAAAACTCGTTTGATAGAGAGGCGATCGAGAAAAACCGTCCCCGGAGCATCTCGCGAGTCCTTTGACTATTCCGGAATGGTCAACGGGGTTCAACTGGTCTGGACTGCCGCGCGTCGCTCTTGAATCATCGCTGCTCATCCGCGATGGAGACACTATGACTCTGTTAATAGCTTCCTGCTACCCCCCGAGCGAGCCTCTTCCGCATAATTCTTCCAGGAGATCACGATATCCTGTATTTCTAAGAATTTTTATATTTCTTCGTCAACTGGAAGAGAGACACGCGTGATTAATTATTTAAGTTTAAATCGCAAGTCATTGTCAGACTTTGTTAATTGAAATTAGTCGAAACATATCACTGGAGGATGTATGTAGTTAATATTTGCCAATGAAGGCAGCTGAGTAATTGTTTCATTTAAAATCAATCTTAATAATTGTCCATATTTAAAATATACCGTAAATATGGCACAAAATATACCAGACATATAGCATAAAATATATCATAAATATATCATAAAATATATCATAAATATACTATCAAAAATATATCATAAATATATTATAAAATATATCATAAATATAGTATCAAAAATATACCATAAATATAGTATAAATACCAGAAACAAAATTTACCATAAATATAGCACAAACTATACCAGCCTCCAGTCATCCTAAAACAATTCCCTGTACCCCGATGCATCGGACATCTCCCAAATTCTATCCACCCTGAAAACTCATCGAACATTAAAAAAAAATCATTCCAACACACCACATGCAACATTCGCCACCGCAACAACAATCCCACGATTAGCATCTCGTGCATCATGCACGCAAATCCGCGTAAAGTTGAATGGCTGGCGAGGTCAATGGAGTCCGTTAACACGGTCGCGTAAAGTAGAAATGTCTGTATCCGCGTTATCCGCCTGATCTCGGCGGTAACAGGTCGAATATCTGTTCACCTTCGTCACCTAATGTCAGAAGCGTGTACCGCGAGAAGCTACCTGGCGTGGCGTCGACCCTGAGAGCTCCCAGCGTTTTTGGTGGAGACCAGTGTCATTCGGAGAGACAGTCCTCCACCGGCTCCATTAGAGGCAGCCAGGCCCTCTGATCGTGGAAGCGGCCGCAGAAAAAAAGCTACGGGGGCTGCAGAAGTTCGGTTCGTCAGGCAATCTCATCATAATAATTCCCCGATGTCCTACGCAAATTCGGGGTTCCGGTGGTGCTGTGACGAGGGACAGGTAGCCAGCATCCGGCAGTTATCTCCTTCCACGAACGGGGACGTAGGAAGTCCTCCTGCGCTCGCAGGTGTCTCTATTAGAGAGCTAGGCTCGTTCTCAGGCTCCCGGGAGCAGGGAGATCGGCGTTATTCTGGAAATAATTCGGGACGCGTCGTCGTCCGTTTACGGATGGAACTAATTCGGCTGGGATGATCTGAAGAGGAAGAATAATTTTGGAGTTGCCTTCATGAAACGGGTACTATAATCAAATGAGTCGATAACGTTGCTATCACGGCGAATTTATCTAAATAAATATAATAATCTAAACAATATAAAAATAAATCTCCCAAGTGAAACATCCAAAGCGAGGAACAATAATTTCGTCGCACCTGTTCGCGTCATCGCCCTACAGTCTCGGAAAAACTAAGCCAAGTGGCCGTCGAGAATGCAGTTGAAACAAATCCCAGCGACATTGTCACCATCTGCCATTATCTACACCCTGAGACAAAAGTCCGGAACGGAGAACCGAGGAGAAACAAATAATATGAAAATTTAATTAACCCGCCGCACGGCGAAGAGCAAGAAGAGAAGGAGGGGGGCCAGTTGGAATCGATTGTGAAATTTCGAGGAAGGATTCATGCTGATTCGGAGATCTCCGGAGATCGATACCGGGCGAGAAGGTTGCAAGGCCGGTTGCAGAACACAAGGCAGAGGTTCTCGTGCTCTTTTTCAACCTTCGAATCTCAACGCGGTATCTCATCGGGGACCGTCGAGATGCAGTTGCAGCAGGCCTCCGGCTCGCCACTAAAGGCGCACACTGAATCCGGATTCATGAATGAACTATGCGAGATCCGAGCAACGAACCGCCGCGCTGCCCGGAGGACTATTATTTAGCATAGCCACTTTTTCTGGCCAGCCCGTCCGTCATGGCGGCGTTGTCTTTGTATCGGGACGGACGACGATGACGGTGCACGGACGGACCAGAATATCTGGAGCAGGCCTGGCTCTCCGATCTACCGGCCTAACTAATGGACGCTCGCTCTTTTCCGCCGGCGAGCTGTATTATTGTTATTCGACGGGAATGGCTGGAGGTTAATTAAATTGGACGACCCATGCGGGTCAGCCGGTCGAATTTTCGGTCAGCGTTTTCTCGATGGACTCGTTCTGCGATCGATTTTCTTCCTGCGCTCTTCTCCTTGTGCTCGCGTTTATCAGACTCTATCAGTCTCTTAGAGAATCGCGCCATCTCAGTCTCCGATTAAATCGGAGCGAATAATAAACAACGCAGATAACACTTTACCGCAAAAATCGCAGTGACAATATCAAAGGAAAACTGCACTTGATGCACACTGTAGAGTTAACAATAGTTGCAGACCTTGGCGCCATCTGGCAACATTTACATCGTATGTCTCGATAAATTTGTTATTCTATATTATTAATATAGAATAAATTTTAAAGAAAGTAAGAAAACGAAAAGGACGATCCACGTGGAAAAATCCAACGCGACGCACAGTCGGGTCCGGCGATCTACGGAGAGCGGTGGGAGATTTTTGATCGAAAACCATGGCGATCCGAAGGTTCACGGTGGTTCACCATGGCGGGACTCCCTCGCGCGGACCTCGTACGGCGAGGCTAATCGGCGGCTAATAAAAGGCGAGCGGTGTGCGAGCAGCCGGGAGCTCGTCGGGAGCAATCAAACGAACAATGACACCGTCGCGAGAGCTCTTCACGCGTCGTGGACATTGTGCGTGGGATTGGCTGCTGGTTTCCTCGCGCCAGGCTCTCTCGGTGCGCCAGGTGTGTCTTGGTCGAACAGGGGACACACCAATCGCTGGCGAAGGTCTACCAGAGGTAGCCTCTTGCGCCGCGAAACTGTCCCTTTGTTGACCTCCTGGCTGCTTTCTCTGCGATATGTCCTCGATAGTTGCATAGCAATTCGAAGCCCTGCAGTTGTCCATCGAACAAAAACAATTAGAATCACGCTTCAGCCTCTTCCTCGGACAACTATCGAGTTCCTACCGTACTATCAAATCACAATAATGCCAGCCAAGGCTAAATGCAATCACCGAAATCATGCAGGAATGATTTTGAGAGCTATGCCTCTCCTGCCCTCGCTGCTTGCATAGATTTCGGCAGACGATACGACCAAGTATCGAGGGCAGAATGGAGAAAGTGGCGATATGCGGGGCACAGAGGGTAGAAATCCGATCAAGGCGAACATCAGGTGGATCAGAATGCTCGGAGGCCGACAGTCATCGTTTCACCCGGAATTTATGTTTCCGCGAGCCGGTACCCCGCGCAATAGCGTTCGCACTTGTCCAGCCGGGGTTCATGAACATAAATTACGTTCTGGGAGACGGAAGGGACGGGTTGCCAGGTCGAGCCGGCGTGTTGCGGTTTTCGGGGCGATCCGATCTGAACCGCAGAAGGGACGATTACCGGGCTCGGTCATCCGGCAAACGACTATTAATGATATTTCGTGTCGGATCTGCATGCTTCGACCCCGGCAAAGGGAGCCGACCGTGCCGAACTTTCGTGTTCCACCGGGGAAACTCGGAGACGTGCTGAGGAGGGGGTTAAGCGTCTCGATATAACTCGGTAATGATGGCAACAGTCGATCCGATCCAGCCGCCAAGATATCGAGTCCCCCCTCTTCTTCTTCTTCTTCTTCTTTCGCCGGAGTTTAGGCGACGATAGTTCTTCGACGACGCAACGAGTGCTCTTCAGCTGTGGGAAATTAGGCTCTTCCCTGATCGCTGGGTAGATTAGGCATTTCTCTGTCGATTGGACACGTTAATAAGCACTTTTTTAAATACAGGAGAGACAGTGGAAATTGTTTTCTATTGTATAGTCATCAATGGACTCCGTTATTAGATCATTTTTAAGTAAAAATTATCTCAGTCAGAGTCAGAGAGAAATTTCTTTTTGTTTTTAATTACTGCATCGACTAGAAATTATTACGTGAATGTTCTTAAATTCGTTTCTATTGTCTGAAATTTCGTCTGCTGATTTTTATTATAATATTTTTATAATTTCAATATTCTAGATTGTCTTTCTAGAGTAATTATTCCAACTTGCCACTTTCCTCCAACGGTCTGCAAAAATGTCTGTCTGAAATCACTGTTTGAATCCGTTATGTTTCCGATATTTTTAACGACAAAAAGGGACCTACATAATTTTCCTGATCTCTTGGCTAATGGAAAAGCTTCTAAAAAATTATCCTAGTCCCTCGAATGACGAGAACCGTCCCACAAAATCGTGTTCATCTTTTCGACAACAAACAGGTTACTCCACAATTTGTCGAATTAAAAATCCCGTCCCTTCCACCCCGCCCTGTTCCAGTTAATAAAGTCTGCCGAACAGATTCTAAAGGATAATTTCTCAATATATTTTCCACAATGTGCGTTCTAATTGGACAGATCTTTCAATATTCGCCGATCGATTAATCAACGGAACGTCCAGCGGACTCGTGTGCAATTAGGCTCGCGTAATCGCCGGTTACTCTTTTTATGCAAAACGTGGACGATTCGGACAAAGAGGAAGAGAAAGAGAGAGAGAGAGAGAGAGAGAGAGAGAGAGAGAGAGAGAGAGAAGGAGATCGTCGGTCACGGTGATGCACCTTGGCTGCATTCGGCATTCCATCGGCCGAAGGGACGCCGGGACTCCGTTTAGGCATCGCATGACGTTCGTCTATTTATCAAGCGGTATCATCATTCGCCTTTCTCCACCGTGATGCCGCCCCCTACGGCGATTTAATCTAATTTGTATCGCCCTTTGTTAATCGCGGCCCCGCCGTTAATTCGTACGGGCCCGCAAATCCGGGCCCAAATAAACTACCGTGCGTCCACCATGCGTCCTCACTCGTCATAATAAACTCATGGAGACCCGCGACTTTCGAACCTCTTCTTCGACCATAGAGAAATCGACCCTTGAATCGACTTTAATCGATTCCTAAATAATTTTCTTTTCATTTCACCGTTCTCGCATTTGAAAATCCACGTTCGAAATTATTTGAAATATGTTATTTTATGTCATAGTGATTTTTATGTCAGTGTTCCCTTTTTAAATAAGGTTATTTGGTATGTTATTTCGAGCAACACGTTATTTTATTTTATTTGAAATAATCGTACAGTTAAATTTCATGTTTGGTGACGGTTTATTATTTTTATCTTTTGACGACTTTGAAGTACGGAAATAATGAAATATTTAATTATTCGATGTCAAAGAAGCTATTCTTTTCAGAACAATGTTTTATATATTGTATTCTTCCCAAAATAATATATTATATTTTGTATTTTTCTCAAAATAATATATTATTCTTATATATTATACATATTATGTATTACTATTATATATTATATATACCGCATATTATATATATTATTATATATTATTAAAATATATAAAATATTTATAATCAAAATTTTTATGGGATCACCTACAACCCCCACCGTTCGTTCTATCATTAACGTCAAACATCGTCCTGCCCGTCGAAATATCAGAAATTGTCTTTCCGAAGTTTCGCAGACCGGCGCGCACGACACGCGCAATAAACCGTCCGGCAACGAGGTGGGTGGATTGCGTAATGCAGTTTGAATAATGTCGGGACAGGGATGCAGCGGGCCGGCGGGCATGCGCGCGGGAACAGCCGCGGATTAAAAATCGAGGCCCGGAGTTTAACGGCGGATCGCACGAACCGCAGATACACAAATCAGCCCGTAAAGCCGATCAATTAAACGGCAGGCCGCCGATCTGCCGCGCATTATAACCGGTAATTATCTGTAATTAAATATTGGCCAGCCGCCAGGCCCGGTGAAACGTTCCGAGGGGTGTGTTCGCCGGATTTCTACCCGCGCCTTTGCTCCTCGTCGAGATTCTTTTTCAGACCCGGACGGTCCCGGTACTCTTATTTGTGTGTATTCGAGACACGCTGCCACGCAATCCTCCTCGCACCAGGAAGACGCGACTCCGCAATCTCGGCCGCCACTTGTTAACAACCGTACCGGCCACCGAAACGAGAGTTTCAGTATTCCGAAAATTGTATCAGCCGCTAATAATGATTTTGTTCGAGCAATTATATTCCATTGGATGAGATATTTCTTGGATAAAATTTGATTAGATGAATTCGTTCGACGTCTTTTTCCCGAATAAAATATTATTTTACGGATTTATTCGTAATATTTCTCTAATAAAATTTTATTTCGGGAATTCGTTCGACGTTAAATTCAATAAAATCTTATTCGAATGACTTCTCCGAGTCAAATTTTATTGGAAAAATGTGAAAGCAAGGTATCAAGGTAGTACAATAAATAAAAGATTTATGAATACAAATAATTGCAAAGAAGAGAACGTAGCTGATTAGCTCGTATGATATAAACATTTAATGGCTCTAGCCAAAGAAAGGAATAAAAATGATCGCGAAATTGCGCAAAATCAGCGTTAAACTTGAACGAACCAGCCTGTACAGTATATAGC
Organism: Augochlorella aurata; assembly: GCA_028455555.1. Lineage (NCBI taxonomy): Eukaryota > Metazoa > Arthropoda > Insecta > Hymenoptera > Halictidae > Augochlorella > Augochlorella aurata. Next base: position 5,267,021 of record CM052156.1, on the reverse strand, counting down.
CACAAAGTGTACGATGCATCGCTCGAATGATTAGAGAAATCATCGGTCCCAGACTCGTCCTGCCGAACCGACAACGATTCCGCTGGCGTCAGGACAAGGTCCAATCATCTCGGTACCACGAAACCCGAACGAGATCGTTTCTACATCTGCGCGGCGGCTGTTGGTGGATCTTTCGCGAATCGGATCGGGATCAAAGGCAACAGCAGCAGCAGCCCTCCTAGATCGCCATAAATCAGCCGGCGGTCTGGCCGCAAATCAGGCTCAATCACTCCGGATCGGATAGCTCGATCGGGCACTGACAAGCCGCTCCGGAGAGCGCGAGGAGAGCAGAACCGGCCGGAGGAGAGAAAGGAGACCGGAGCGGATCGATCGATGGATCAATAAACCACGTGGATGGAAACGCGTGTACTCTCACTCCCGATGGGTCCGGCCCTCCCCCTGTTCCGCGTGGGTGTAATGCCCGGCGAGTGGGGCGGTGGGGCGGCGGAGGAATCGAGGCACATATTAAGCAGGATTATTTATCGCGGCGCGGCGCGCGAGCCCTTGATTTGATTTAGCAAACAGCGCTCGCTAACAAATTGATAAGCGGTCGCGGTCGGCGAAGATCAGAGGGATGCGCACGGTTTCGCAGGGGCGATCGGGTCAGGGACGGACGAACTCTTAAAGGAGCAACCCTGGATCTCCTGGATCCACGGGAGAATCCGTCTGGATCCGCTTGGATCCGCTCTGCGCTGTTCTGCGCCGCTCTGCATCGCTTGGATCCGCTCGGCACCGCTCGGCACCACTCGCTGAGGGATCTAGCGATTCGTGAGAGGGCGCCATTAGCATAGGCGGACCCCCCACGGCGTGCGCGGGGCCCGCTGCGGCACACCATTGGTACACATTATATAGGTGAGGCCTGATATATAAACCGACTCCATTGATTTATGGGCCCGACGATTCCTTTAATTATAATACGATATTTATTCAGATAGGCCGCGCCGAGCCGACGTCGCTCGGAGTCACGCTGCTATATGCTAATCCCACGACTTCTTGCCTCCCACTAGTATTATTTTTATACTAATCGAGCCAGTCCGCTCTCCGGGAGAATGTATCTCCTGTAGGGTTATTCAATAGACTGCGGATCTTTATGCAAAATAATAAGTTTACAGGAATTTGAATCAACCCTCCACTGTCGCACTGGGTTCGTTCGAGACATATTTAGGCTAGTAGTGCCACCTAGTGGACGTATTTTATTTATTTATGTTATACTTTAGTGCAAACATTTATGTTATTCTTTTAAGCGCAAAGTTCGTAGCGAAAGCTTAGACAAGAGTGTATTGTTTAATAAAAATCGAATAGGGTCGAAATGTCCCACATTTTTATTTCGAAGACTAACAATAATTGACAATTAATTTAGTATACTTCGCAGCGAGATATCGAGTTCTAATAAAGGTAACTATGTTGCGGAATGTTCAAATTGTATTCTCAAATTTTCGAGTCTTCATAGCATTGCTGCTTTCTGAGTGACAGGTGTTCGAAAACCGAACTGGGTCTGAGTGACCGAGTATGTCCTCGTCTCCGGTATAGGAAGCATGACAATGGAGGGTTGAAAAAGAGTTTTCTTTATCAAAGAAAGAATTAATTATTATAGAAAATATAAAACTGCTATTAGCCTTGACACTTAACGTGGCAATTAGATAAAATCCTGTTCATTTATGGCAATAACGAATGAACAAAATACAAATGAATAGAAGCTCGGAAGAATCTCAGAACATCCTTGCAACATTTACAATTTCTGTGAACCTATTCAGACCAGTAATGCAGACGATTTTTATTTCGCCAAACTATACTAGATCCCTAGTATAGCAACAGTTCTATATTTTTCAAACAATCTAGACTGGACACGCCCTTATCCGAATATTTATTTCTACAATCTTCTGCTATGCGTTCTATTGTCTAAGCATTATTCAGACACATTGCCAGCGGAGAAACTGAAATTTTCAGACAATGGAATGCCCGGTATCGGAACATCGGGGGAATAAACGTCCAGATAACAGAGGCTCCACCGTAGTAGTTAGTGGAAGCGTCCGAATGGCGTCGGGCAATTTGTCAGGGAACAACACCGTTGCGAAGCGAGTCGGTTGATCGAATCGAGAAACTGATTAACTCCTTGGATCCGGTCGAGGGAGTGGTTTTGCATCGTGGTGTTACAGGATCGTTCGGGGCTAATGATTCCGCGAAAGCTTTAAGAAATATCATCGTTCCGACGATAGCGAGAGCAGTAATGCCGCGTTAACTCGCAGGGCCAAGGGAGTTGTCTTGATGAGACGCGGTTTAATGATCTTTTATGCGCGGAATTAGCTAGAATGGCGCGTAATGAGTAATCGGACGAGCATTACGGTCCGCTCGGAGATACGGACGAGGCCTCCCTTCCGGTCGTCACGATCCACGAAACGAGACTTTCGAATTAACTGGAGCTACGATCGCTCCGAAAACAAAGAAGAAGAAGAACCACGATCGTATAAAGCGCTAGGACTCTCGATGAATTTATGGCAAGAATCGCGTGTGTCGCTATCAGGCCGTTTCATGCCCGGCGTCTCGTCCCGTGCCGATCACTTTCAGCGCGAAATCTTAACACTTGCGTCCACCATTCTGTGTCGTTTACGTGTCGGCTTTCGCGATGCCTTTTTGCGCCTCGGCAAATTGTCCAGGTTGCTATCAATTTTCGTCGGGCCGGCGCAACGTTATGCTCTTTCTTGCCGTGCTTATCCGGGGCAACCTTTTACTACTACGTTGGCTTTTGCACTCCTTATCGCGGCCTCTGCGTGCTGCGAAACCCTCTTCTCCGATCGCTAATTATCTCGAGTCCGCGTTTCATCGCAGCTAGCAAATGCGAGACGGATTTATACGATTATTCTGCGTTTCAGGGATTTAAATACAATGTTAACGAGCGGTTTCGCTGGCAGCGTCTGGCTTCGCGTCGCTTGAGAACTTCTCGAGTGTCGATGATTTATTTTAGAAGATCGAGTTTCAGTTTTATTTAAAGGGAGCGGATTGCGTCGACGTATTAGAGACGTCCATTTCATGTCTGGATCTCTTACGCCCTACAATGGACTTTTTAAGACGTCTTAAAGACTTCTTGCGCTATCTGGGAGGTTGTGTTAGAAATTTCCATGATTAGTCATTGTTATAATACAAAGGGTCCAAATAAATGATTTAAGAATTTTCTAAATAGTTGCTGATAGATCGTTAAAAACTAAGTGACAGTATCATAAGTGCCATTTTCGACAGAAGAAATTACTAAGATCAATATCTAGCAATATTCGACTAAGAAATGTTCAACGGTCTATTAAACATTGAAAAGAGTGTGATGTTATTGCCATTTGAAAATTTGACAGAAACAGCTCGCTAATTAAAAATTAGCTCGGACAATTAAAAATTCAGCGCAGCGTCGGCAACGTTAGCGGCATTTTTAGCTAGGTAATTAATGGTTCCGAGGAAGAGTGTTCCGAAAATGGTTAGTAAGCGGAACGGCGATGCACAGGATAGGTTGAAGTATGCGTATCGGAAATGGTTGATTTTTCCATTACTGTCTCGCGTAAGAACGTCTCAATGCAGGTACCGGAGCACGAGTTGCACTCGGTCGGTGCCAAGGGGCCGTAATATATGGCCCCTAAATCATCGGGGAAGAGTGGATATGCTGGCTGCTCCTTCTAACCGGGGTAACCGCTCCGTAAACATATCAATCAGCGTGGTCACCGCGCCGTTAGCGGCGAGGGTTTGCATATGCTAATGGGGAATTCCATTAAATTGTCGGCGCAGGAATCTTAATCGTGAAAAATTGCGCCCACGGATAATTTCACGCCAAATATCCAGCGAATCTCAATTAGTCGTTCCCGATGCCGGTGATAAGGGGTTTAACACCCCGCCGTAGTTCCAATCATTCCAGAGTTTCTCGAATAAACGTGCCAGAAGCTGTTCGCTAATTTCAACGAAACGAATTTCCGCACGGTGGCTGGCTCTCGATTATTCCCTCCGCATAAAGCAGAGGGAAAGGTCAAGGTTCCACGGTGATTTCCATTCTCTTCGCAAAACAGCACCCTTCGCAGAGAACCATTGCGCGGAGGGAGGAAAAGCGATATACTTTTTTCGATCGTAATTAGTCGTAATTCACGCTCAACCTGTGGAACCGAACAGGTGCTTCTTTATCGGGCATTTTTTTGCATTACAATGTTAAAACGTCCCGAGACGCGGCGCGAAGATCTACATCGTCTTTCGAACACCATAGAAAACATCTCCGTTCGTTCGCCAGAACATAAACTACGCTAGCAATCCGCGAACAGTATTTATGTGTGCGTCTTAAAAGGAGGCGAGTTGAAGAAGGCATTACGCGTTTTGCAGGCACGCTTCAACGTTTGTCCGATAATTTTGCAATTATCCTGGACGTAATTGCAGATTCTGCGATTTAATATATTAATCATGCTCCCTAAGGAAACGGAGACGTAAGGATATTTTTATACAGGATTTATAGAGGTATTACACACTTCGAAGACACAAACTTTAGGATCAACGATCGATATAACTAACGAATATACTATCTAACATAACAATAATAATAATAATAATAATAATAATAATAACGAAACGATCTTAAAAGAAACGAGAATATAAAAATATTATCAGGCGAAATAAAATCCGAAAAAAGATCCACGAAAATGCGCGAAAAATTCTTCTCCGAGGCGTTAGAACCGGCATGACGGTGCAAGATCGCTTTCGCCTGACACGGCGCAATGATCCACAGGAACCGGAGCATCCGCGAAAGCGGCGGCTAATTCTCGCGGCACTCTTTTTGCTGATAAACGAAGCCGTTCCAATCAAGGCGGCCGACGTAAATCGAAAAAAACAAAAGGCGAAATCGAGAAGAAGCGTTTTAAGGAGGCGATGCGGGCCAAGGAAGGGAGGCCGGAGGATCGAGATCGATCCGCGAAGACAACACGGCGGAGGAGCAAACAATGAGAAGATGGACAACGAGCGAACCGAGACGCACGCAATTCCGATGTTGTACCCGCGGCGAGAGCCGGATCACAATGTGATGCGCCGTGATCGCGTGCGCTCGGTTAATTCCCGGGACCGTAAATAACCGTGGTGAAAATAATTTGTAACGTTTCCCGATTCCCCTCGCGTTAGCGCGAAATATCAATCGCCGCCGATCCAGCTACAAATCGCACGACCACGGGTCCCAGTCGCCCGCGATCGACCGCACGCATTCGGCCCACGCGGCGCAACCCTGATACTCTCTATACTCGTCCGACTATTTATTCAGCACACAGCGATTCCGACAATTAACATTATCCCGTATTGACCGTGGGCCAATACCATTGTTCTTGGGCCGTGGGCTAGATCGAGCATAGAGTCTCCGATAGATAGATGAGTTCGATTGACAGTAGAAATACCAAAGCAGTTAAAATGACTGATATTTTTTCTTTTAAAATTCTTGATATTATAAAAATGTTTTTTGTTGTAGACTGTCTTATATACTTCTTTATTCAAGTATATATTGTAATAGGAGTCTCCGATAGATACATAGATAAGTTCGATTGACAGTAGAAATACCAAAGCAGTCGAAATGATATTTTTTCTTTCACATTTTTTATTATAAAAATATCCTTGTTGCATATTGTCCTATATACTTCTTTATTCAAGTATATATTGTAATAGGAGTCATGGGGAAAAGGAGTCTTCGATAGATCATAGATAAATTCGATTGACAGTAGAAATACCAAAGCAGTCGAAATGATATTTTTTCTTTTACATTTTTTATTATAAAAATATCCTTGTTGCACATCGTCCTATAAACTTCTTTATTCAAGTATATATTGTAATAAGAGTCGTGGGGAATTTAAGTGAGTCTAATGTCTTGTCACAAAACGATGTATACTAATTTTGTTTCTATTGTTAATTGTCAATCCTTTTTCATTGCCTTCGTTGCAAGATAGTAAGTTAATAAACGAATAAATTTATTAGTAACATAACAAATGTAGATCCACGTGGAATAAGTCATGCAAGGGGTTAAGTAAGCCGCGATTCTAGGCAATTTGAATCGAGATAAGAGTATCGCAGTGGGAGACAATAATTTGGTATCGGAAAGCAGGCCGATCGCCGAAGGGCAGCACGGTAATCAGACGTTACTGACAGGTCCGCGAGTGGTAGGTAGCAGCGGGCACGGCCAGATGAAGTTGTACCCGGGGAACGGGTAACAATGAGCGCAGTGATAATGCGTCTCGCGCGGTGAATGGATGAAGAGGACGTGAAAAGATGCGAGGACGGCCAAGACGCAGGGAGGAGGAGGAGAAGGAGGAGGAGGATGAGGATGAGAGCGAGAGAGCTTGCCCAAGGAGATCATTAGTCCAGCTGGCCGTGGCCCCGGGTAACGCTTAACCGCTTGACAAGCGTTGCGGGCCGTTATCGGTTTGTCCCTAATTATGCACACGTGACCACCAAGATGCCCCGTGGGTAATACCCTCCCTCCGTCGCCGTTCTTTCCCCTCTTTTCTTCTCTTTTCGTTTCTTTTCCTGCGGGCCCGGCTGAACAGCGGTGTTTAAAATTAATCGCATTGTCTACGCCCGGGCCCCGTTCGATCAACGCGTCGGGACACCGATGAATGGCCAACTGGCAGATGCAACCCCGACACCTGTGTGCATTTGTTTCCGTTCCACCGCGAAAAAGCTCTTCATTTCGCCGCGTAATCGGTTTCTTTGCCGTGGCTCTATTTTCTGGCCGGGATGCACTCTGTTGCATTTTACACCGCGTTCACTCCGTCGTATTATGTTGCACTCTGTTACACTTTGCAGCAGGCAGTTGCACCCTGTTGCATCATGTATCGTGCTGTCGGATTTCAATCCGCGCGATTTTACAGTGAAATGAATTTTGGTGATTTTACCGCACGGTTGCATCTGTTCTGTTGCACTTTCTGATGCATTTTGTCGTGCGCTCGCATGCCGTACAATTTAGCAGCAGCTCTTATCGGTTTCGTATATCTTGGAATTCAACTACTGTAATTTTCCGACCAGGCTGCACTCCGTTGCACTCTGAATTGCATCCTGCTGTCCCCTGTGTTGCATTCTGTTGCATACTATGTTGCACTTCGAAGGCGCGCGATTTAGCAATGCATTATATCGGTTTCGTATCTCAGAATTTAATTCTCGTAATTTTCTGACCGGGTTGCCTTCTGTTCCATCTTGCACCGCGTTCTGTCGCACTCGGTTGCACTCTGTTGCATTCCGTGTATTTCGTGTCGCCTTTCCGAGGCATACATTTTACACTATATCACATTCTACGTACAATTTCCGTACGAAACAATTGGATTTTCATAATTCTGTAAACGCGTTCCGATGCGTTTCACGTTGCAGTTTCACATCGCTTAGAGACGTGCTGCCATTTTGACGGTGAATGCGTAAATGCATCCACCGGATAAGATCTCGAATGGGAATGGATTCTAATTCTTCGTCTAATTTGTAAACAGTGCGTAAGGACAAGCTGCATAGAGATCAGCAATTTAGATAGACGCGATTACAATTTAATGCATCTTAATGCGGTCATAAGCTGCTAATGATACCAGCACCGTTCGACTCGCGAGTCATTTGCATCGTCCCGATTAGAACGTTGATGCAACAACCGCCGATCTCGGTGACACTTTGTTCTGCAACGGGAGTTTAATTGCCCCAGAGATTCTACAAGCCGGCAATTAGTGTCCTGGCAGTCTAGGGAGGAGCGGAGGGGGTGCATTATGAAGACAGAAGAAAGAGCAGAGCTGCCATTTGATTTCCGGATCGTTCCCTCCGTGGATCACCTGCTTCTCATGCCACGGGGAAAAAAGGAAGACAACACGAGGATTCGAAACGATTCCGCGTACCGCCCGAAATGGCGGGCGGCCGCGAAAAAACGGAATAGTGCTCGAAAATGGCGGAACGGAGTCGGGCGGGCCTTCTGGCCGTGACGAGCCATGAATGTTTAGGCGGCACGATTAAAACGTCTCCCATCGCGGACCTCTGAGAATCGTATCGTGGAACGAATGCCGATCGATCCACCGCCACGGTGGGAATGCGGGGGCACAGCGTTTGATTTATGCCGCTGGCTATTCCGGCGCTCGCGCGCGCACCATGCAACATTCGGCGATCTTCGATCCCCGCGTTATCACGCGGATCCTCCTTTTCCTTAAAAACAATGCTGGCAGAATTTATTATTTAACCTCAGACATTGCAGGAATTAATTTCGTTACGTCGAACATCGTCGCGCGAATTAACCCTTTGCGGTTGCACTACGTTTATGGTGCAATGCTGGCTGGAATTAATCGAACAGTAATAGTATGCGAAGATTATGCAGGAGAAATTTATTAATTCTTTTCTAAAGTTTAGATATATTGGACAGAATAATATGTTTTAATTCTATGCAAAAATAAAATATAGCATTGGTGGCTCCGAGTAGGGCTGTAAAAGGTTAATTCTTTTACTCAATGTTATATTCTTTTATAGGGTTAATTCTTTTACTCAAATAGTTATATAGCATTGGTGGCTCAGAGTAGGACTGTAAAGGGTTAATTCTTTTACTCAATGTTATATTCTTTTATAGGGTTAATTCTTTTACTCAAATAGTTATATAGCATTGGTGGCTCAGAGTAGGACTGCAAAGGGTTAATTCTTTTACTCGAATGAGAACAAATAAATTGCGTGGATGCATATATAGATGCACGGATATATACTACGAGTATTGCGAGAATAATTTCAGTGGTTGCTATTCATTTTCGCAGGAATGATCTGCGAATTATACTATTTTCCAAGAGCTCTGCTGCTTAGAAATCCGCTGCTCTTTTACCAGCCGGCTTGTCGAAGTCCTCGGAACAGTTCCGTCTATTCGGTGTTTCGTTGCTCGCCGATTTATCGGTCGATGGGATCGATGGATCCGGCAGGATGGCACGGAGCGAGAGAATGGTAGCGGATCGAGAGAAGATTCGCGTCGAAAGAATCGCGTGGGTGTTGGAGGTGGAGGAGGAGAAGGAGAGAGACATCGATGGTAGCCCTGGATCTTGTTCCCACACGTACTGGGTCCGCGATCGGCCATCGTTCGACTCGGTAAAACACGTGTAGATAATTACCGACATGCGGTATGAGCTCGCGATATTAATCACGATTAAGCCGATTCCGGGCCGTCCCGGTGCCTGAGCGCACGCTGCAACGCGTTCCTCCGATACGCTCGCGGGATATGCTTCCATCTCGTCCTTTCTTCGAGCTGCGATCACTATAGGCTCTAATAACACTGTCCGGCTAATTTGGAATTTTTCGCGATCCGCGAAGACCCTTAATCTTCCGACTACAACAGTTGCAATGGACTTTCATTTGTATCTCGGAAACGGGAGAGAGAGGATCTGCTGAAAGCAGGGGGCATTGTTCGAATTATACAAAAATATATACTGCCATGTTTGGGAGACTCTAAAGAATCATTCTACGCAAATATCGTCATTATAGCTTCGTTTGTTAAAGCAGGAGAAATTCTTAAAGTTCGAAATGCTGGTCTTCTTCGCAGAAAATATACGAAATGTACAAACTATAGAACCGTAATGATTATTACTATTTGCTATGCAAAATTAGCGTAGTGCATATTATTGTGTCTTCTCAGTCGAGATGTAATTAGCTCGGAATTAGCCTCGACGTAATTTCGTGGTCGCGAAGGATCGAGCGGCGTTCGACGATACGGACGATAAAGCGGATCGAGGCGGTGGCGGAAGAGAACGGATAGTGGACGAACAGTGGACGAATAGTGGACGGATTACGCGTGGAACGAACGGTGGAAGGATCCGTGCGAGTCCTGGTTTACGGCCGACCAATCGCGACGTCATATCTCCGCCGGACCATCCATCAACCTACGGGAGAGAACAACCTCTGTTCTCGACCTCGTCTGTCCTCCTACGAGTGTCATAACCTTCGCGAGTCGACCTCTCGTCGATACCTCCGCGGGATCCCCTGCCCTCGCATGTCACCTCATCTTCGAAATGGTCCTCCGATCGATGGGTCTTCGGCTGCTTGTCCGTGACGCGATGCTAACGAACCTGCCGAACCCTCCTCCCACGTGTTTCTAGGTCTTCTCCATTTCTTGTAGTATCGTCATATAATAGTTTATCAAATTTTAAAACTATACTTCTTTATGCAAAATCTATTGTTCTAGACTTTCTCTCGGTCAAGTGTGATTCGTTTTGATATTTTAGCTAAAAAATAGGGTGAAACAAAATTAACACCGCGGCCGAATACACCTAAAAACTTCTATAAATCACGAGCGCGGCTATCGGCATTGAATAATCTCGCAATAGATCATCAACAATGTAATCCGCTCCAGCTGCTGAATCACTATAAAAATCGCAGTTCGAGGTATTACACCTTGAAGGTTAGGATTCGCGAAGACCGTTCCCGATGGTAGATTGCGCAGGTTAATGCAGGTGGCCGGTTCTGAAAGAGAGCTTTCACAGTTTCTTCGTAAGAAACCCGGGCCATTAGCATGCCGGCGGATCGACGGCCCATTAATCCAATTAATCGGTGATCGACGGTTCCATTACCCGGTCTATTGCTCGTCGAATTCATCACGGTGGCGGGCCGCCGCAAAGCGGAAAGCTCTCGTTCTAATTAGCATGCGGCTACCGAGTCGGTCTATCAACGTAACAGCGTTGCACAACCGCGTTCGCGCATCGCGACTCGCATATGTGGATGCGCGCGCCTGCCCGCGTGCGTCGGAGGTGTTAATTATCCACGGTTAATTACTGCTCCGTAACACGACGCGGTTCTGGAACTCGGAAAGCTGGCCGAAGTTTCTCCGGGGCCGGTTGCGTTGCCGAAGAAATGCGAGATTTTCGATCGTTTAACGCTTCAGGAGGAACAATTGCGATCGATAATCTGCGGGCCTTCGTGCTAATTCTCATTTGTCTACGTTGGTTTAGGGGAATTGTAATTAAACACGGGGTTTCTCCTTCGGGGAAAGAATTGATCGCTGGAGAAAGGAAATAAAAGTGCTGTCAGATGTTAATTAATAGATTAACAGATTGGTTATTTATACGTTTTCTTGCGTTTAGAGAATCTGCGTGTCTGGCGAATGCATCGAGAGCCACAGTTTATTGAACTATTATCTGAATAAATTAAAAGAACAATAGGAAGAAAAGAAACATTTTTGCTCTTTATTTATTTTTCTGTGTAAATTGATAAAAATAACAGGGACAGAAGAAAATCTTTTCCTTTATTTTATTAGATCGATATTGTTTTTAATGAAATCTGGAGCTCGATGATCGATAAGAAGAGGTGGGAAACGCTATGATAAGATCGAAGGGTTTTTACAGCGGTGGATCGATAGGTGGGACGGTTTCGTGTCTGATCCATATCAAGACATAGCGATCGATGTCACAATCTGCCGATAAATAAAAGATCGTGTACCAATATAGAGGATCGTAGCGACGTCGTCGATCTAAGAGAGCGACTCTGCCCACCCACGTACTGCAGTTTTACACACGCATGTTCAAGACGCCTACAGAGCAGAGCTACAGCCGAATTATAGTTATTAGATTTACTCGATATAAGCCAATACAGAGTAGTCTGGAGAGGATTATTTAAAAGAAAATTGTTAAACAACTTGCCGGAGGTGATGCGCTCATAGCTGTCATGTTGTACATAGTGTTCGTTCAAATTATTACATAAAACCTGCAGTCTACTCGGGAAACTTGAAACTGAAATTACATTTTCAATATAATGAAACTAGAAAAGTCAAGTGGTATATTGCAATGAAAAATGAAAAACGTGGTTATTTTCATGAATGCATATCTGCAACGAATTAAAATAGAAGTCACCACAGGCACCAAAGCTATTTATTTAATTTCTTTGTTTCTTCCATTTTTAGACAAAATTAATATATATATTACTGTGTTATATTATATATTACTTTAAAAAAGCATCGATAAATTTTGATTCTCCTTAATCTTGTATATTATTTATTACTGTTCGTTCAACTAACCTGACACCTATGTGTAAACTTAATACGACCGAAAAGGGTTGAAAAGTCAATTTGTATAATACAATTAAAAATGAGAAAAATAGCCATTTTTAAGAATGCATAAGATCTGAGGAAAGATAAATAAAATAATGGAATAAAGATAAATATAAAATAAAACTTGGAATGTTATACGACGGAATTCAAAATAATAAAAATAGTCATTTAAATCGAGCGAGGATATCGAAGGTGTCAGAAGCCGATGCAGCAGTCTCAGGCTGCAGCGAGTCATCGAATGCCTCTTGTCGATCGGAATACCTTGACGACAGTGCCGGAAGTTTGCGAGGTGTCCCGATTTCTCGGGCGTGTGATAAAATAACGAAAACAAACACGGCGCGGAGGACGATGCCGGAAGAAGGAGCAGAACGAGGCCGGAAGGAACGTCACGTGCGGGACGTTTCGGCCGTCACTTTCCCCCATCGTCGAATCCTTTTCCCTCTCTTTCCCCGCTTTTCCCTCTTTCCCCCTGGTTTTCCCTTCGCGGACACGCATCCTCCCGTCACGAACTCCGCCGAAGGCAAACACCGTCGGACTCGCTGCCTGATGAAGAGGACTCGTTTGTTTAGTCCTCCCCCTTTACTCCCGCCCCCCTCCCCTCCGGTCCATCCGCCTTTCCTCGGACATTAGAGACCCGGATGTGAAAAATTTCGGCGCTGAAGAAATATTTGTTAATTCCAACGCTGCGCCGAAATCGGCGCGGCTTTGTGTCGTTCTATGTGGACCGAGGGCGAGGGAGGATAAGGGAAGGTGTTTGAGAGAATTCATTGCTCGAAGGGGTGGTTTGTGGACTGTAGATAATTTTGTAACTTGTTTTATGAATATCAGACGGAGGGAAATGTCTGGTTTATTCGGCAGAAAATTTCATTGTTGCGAGGGTAGCTACGATGAGACGATAGGAGTGCATAAAGATGCAGTTTTTAAGGTGCAGCATCGTTTCTGTTGCAATTTGATGATACCACTTAATATCAGTCGCGTGTAGAACGTCGACGGATGGACGCCGAATGTTATTAAAAAGTCACGGCATAATAGCGTTGCGTCATTGTGCTTGTGCAATCGCTACGGTGCAGCAACGACAGAGTTGCAGCGACCGTGAAGTTGAATCCTTTATTTCTAATCTGTGAGTATTAATCCTTCGCAATTTTCGTATTTTTACCACAGCATTTTATTGAATTTAAAAGAAAGTCTATATATATATATTCATCAGATACTTTAGAAACAGGAAATCTTTGTATTTAATTATTACAGAGTGAAATTAATACAGATTAATTTCGCATTAATTATTTCGTTAATTTAAATAGACTTAAATCGAATATTTTAAAAAATAGAAAATATTGTATTTAACGATTACAGAGATGTCATTCATTTAAACGAATTTGATCAAATATTTTAGAAACGGTACAATTTTCTATCCGCTCGTTCCAGTGTTTCATTAACCCTTTCGGTACGAGCGCCGGATATATCCGGCATTATATTATATATTACTGACGTATTAGGTAAGGATAATATTGAAAATATATTTTGCATAAAACTATATACATATATAAAATTATTTAACGCTTAGAAAATCTTTATACAAAAGAGGACTGACCATGTGCTAAGAGCGAATTTTCGGCGCGGCACCTCGTACATCGGGAGTGTCACGGCGGACATAGCACTCGTACCGAAAGGGTTAATTACACACGTGCATAAATTAGCGCATAAACGCGCGAAGCTGTAGCCCATCGTCGGTCGATCGTGATTTTCCGAGACGAACGAGAGAAAATTTTCGAGCGGAAATGAGAGAAGAATAAAGGAGGAGACGAGGGACGAGCAGGTCCTCGATGGTACAGGGGGTGAGAGAGCTGCCAGGAGCAAAAGGTCGCGTTATTTTCCATCTGAGCTGCTGTCCGCGAGGCGAAGCTCGCTTCGAATAATCCCGCCGCAGAAAAAAGTCGGTCCGAGGCACAAACTGAAATTTTCCCTTTAAAATGCGGAATGGCCGAATGGAGACGGCGGCGGTCGATATAGCGGTGCTCAGGGGTGGAACGAGGGGTGGTCGGGCCACCACCCCCTTCCTCGAGGACCCTCTTCCATTCAACCTCGTAAATAGCCGCCGCTTCTGAAAGACCTCCTCTCCCTGTCCTTCCTTCTTTTTTTCTTCCTACTTTCCGCGTACACGCCGGTGCACCTTGCGAAAATTTCTACGGTTCACCGAGCCAATTGAAACGCAATCAAATTTATCGTGGAGAATGCGGCCCGTGTAATCATCGGCCGCTCCTATTTCTCGACAGATATTCCAAATTTTCCTCGAAAAATAAGGAGCCTTTTGTGCGCTGTTCTCTATTCAACCTGCGCTGAGAACTTCGCTGTGCAAGGTGAATTAAACAGAGCTATGGGGGATAGAGAATCTACAATATTTAGGTGGTTCTTTTGGCGTCAAAGTGCAGTTAATTAATTGATATTTTGATAGGGAAATAAGGAGCCTAGGGAACTAGTGAAAGGTAGATTATGGGGATGATAGATAGAGTTGTGGTAGATATAAGGAACATGGAACTGTGAGAACGTCATTTTGGAACGGTGTAAAATTATGTGAATCATAAATAATTATTAATTATATAATTATATATATATTAATTATTTAAAATTTTGCTAGAATATAGAAAAATGAGGCTTAGTATGAAACGAATTAATTTAATAGATGAAACAGAAGAATTTGGAATAATACAAAAATGTATTTAATTAATATTGAGTAGCTTAAAGCCTGACACTGATAGTAGAG
>CM052156.1:5196585-5252102 GCA_028455555.1 Augochlorella aurata | reverse complement strand
ATTGATCTTTGTATCGATATTGAAAATTAAAGAATTTATATTGGTAGCAAGTATAAAAATTAGAGAATTTATTTCCGTCAGAAAAGTAAAGACAAGATCCCAGGATAATTAACGATGCATCGATGTCGATCAGAAATCCGACACTCGACCCTGCATTTCCTGACAAAAGGAGGACAAATCGGCGGGAAGAGGGACGACGGGAGAGAGAAGGGCTCGCAGGACAGTGTGGTTACAAGTTGGAACAAGTATTAACCACTTTTCGGTCAGGTAGGGCCTCCCCAGAGATGTTTCTTCTCCGGCTCCTTTTGTCTCGTGGTGGCCACTGCATGATCGCCGAACAAACCCTTCGATTAATCGATATCCCCGCGGAGAATAGCAAGGGAGAGACAGAGAGAGAGAGAGAGAGAAAGAGGGAGGGAGAGACATAAGGGAGAAGAAAAAACGATGCGATACTCATCTAGCATCATGACAAAAAGAAAAACGATTCCAATGGGCGGGACTCGGGTTTATAAGTTGATTGATACCAAACGATAGTGGTGGGAAGCCTCGACAGTAGAATTAGCAATTCGATTGAAATTTGAGAATCAGCCCTCGATCGATCCGATAAAATCATTAAACGATCGCTGGCTGATTAAAGGATTACGGTTTCACGATCTTCTGTCAGCGATACTTTGCGCAACAATTCGAACAGATAATGAGTCTACGCAGAAAACTATAATGGTCTGGGAACATTCTTTGTTCGATTCATTGTTCAGACCTCGAGGTTATTTTGTGATGAAATCTATAAAGTCTATAAAACTATGAAATCTATAAAATCTATAAAATCTTTGAAATCTATAAAATCTATAAAATCTATAAAATCAATAAAACCAATAAAATCTATAAAATCAATAAAATCTATGAAATCTATAAAGTCTATAAAATCTATAAAATTAATAAAATCGTTAAAGTCTATAAAACTATAAAAACTATAAAATCGATAAAGTCTATAAAATCCATATAATCAAATAAATCTACAAAATCCCTAAAATCCATAAAATGCATAAAATGCATCTACACCCAACACAACGTCCCAAGCAAAAAATCTGTCAACCATGTCCGAATCGCTTGAAATTTTCCCGTGGCCCCCGATCGATTCCCCGTCCCTCCCCCGTGTAGAAAAGTCCTCCCTCGGACAGGCTGTCCGGAGGATGATCAGAGCGTGCAGAGAGGCCGATCATCGAGCCTGGTCGGCAGAGTATCAGCCCGCAATGGCAATACAGGCGACCGGTCCGCGGGTCTACCAGTTTTTGCCGGTGTCCTACGGGGTTCCTCTTCTGCAGCGACTCTGGTCTCCCACACAGAGAAGCCCCGTAGCCGCCTACATACCTCGTTGGAATCGCACACAGGGATACTGGCTTGGATACTTACTCTTTCGAACGCAACGAACTCGTTTACAGGAGAGAGCCGGCATCGGTTTCCCTGTGTCTGTCCGTGGCGCGCACACAGCCGTCCGACGATTCTCTCCGTGCGCGTTGCACCGATGCATTACGCATGCACGGGCCTCGGTTCATCGCGGGCACGCACTCGCCGCGGCGCACTCGGCGGACCGCTTGGGCCGAAGTGCATCAGCCGATTGCATTCGCGGAGAACGCGGCTGCATTGGCGGCCAGGCCAGCCAATCGGATTATCGGCCGACGAATTCACCCCTCCAGACCCCGCTCGAGCGGCACCGAGGCGGGCAGTTTGCTTTAAGGATCTCTCCTCGTTCCAACGACCATTTTTTCTTTATTTATTGCGCGCTCTTCTTCTGCTTCTACTTCTTCTTCTGATTCTACTTCTTCTTCTTTTGCTCACCGTCGTTCTTGCGGCGCTTCTTTCGAGGCTTACGACCGTGCTCGCGATCGATGCTGCATTGTTGCTGATTGAAACGTTCGCCGCGATTTTTGGCGACTCCCTACCCCTTTGCGGAGAATGCTACGAGGTGTTCGATCTATTCTCGATGATATGGCATTTTTCGTTCGTGTTCTTTAGGATCGCGACTAGGATAGAGACTGTTTGCGTTCGTTGCTGGATACCGGACGCAGTTATTTCTCTTTCTATTTGAACGAGTTGGATGCGACGTAACAATTTATTGTACATGTTTTAAATGCACTCTGGTATCGACACGTTCTATTACCTAACCAACGTATTATTTAGATACGTTATCGTTTAGTAGAGGCCTTGAATCAAATTTTTACATAATAGATGTAGAGTCACTTTGTCACTATATATAATGATAGCGACGAGAATGATATCTTTGCGTCCAGTGTTACTAGATTCAAGCCGAGACTTTGGAAACTGTGACCTCAGATTTTTATTTATTATCGTAAAACAATAATTCTCTTTCTTTGAATATCATTCTTCTTGTCGTCGATGCAGGAAATTATTTTTCTGCAAGATCTGCAGTCTAATCGTAAGTTATGCTCTCGTTTTGTTGTTGTCAACGCGGATATTATGAATAAATGAATTAATAAATAAATAAGTAAATAAATAAACAAATAAATAAGTAGATGACTGAATAAATGAATAGATATATGAGTGAATAAATAAATCAATAAACGAGCAAATAAATAAATGAATACATGAGCAAATAAATAAATGAATACACAAGTAAATAAACAAATTGAATAATTTTACGAACAAATAAATGAATAAATGAACGAAGGAATAACTTAATAAATAAATATATAGTTCCTTTTTGCTCCTTTTGATTCCTTTTGTTCTTCTCGTTCCCTTTGTTCTCCTCGTTCCCCTTGCTCCTTTCGTTCATTTCGTTCTCCTCACTTGCGAAAATAGAATTGCGAAGCTTATAAAATCTGTAACCGACAGTGATTACGCGCTCTCTGACCAGTAACGTTCCCTCGTCTCGGATTACGCGCATCTCGTTTCAGGAACAATTCGCTCCGAGGTTAATTAAAGCGTCCATCGACACGAGCGCGTTGTTATTTCGCGTCTAGTCTGGCCCGGATTGTAGGTATACGGCGCAACGTGTTTTCCCCGTAGAAATTGAAACGCGGCGGCCCGAGCAACGATCCCGCTATTCATATTCAAATTAAAACGCGCTAATCACCAGGCTGTTTTTGCCGTGCGCGAGCCTTGTTAAGGAATCGTGCACCGTGGATCGAGGCGAGCTCCGCGCGCGATTCCCATATCGCGCACGTTGAAAGCAACAGGAGATTTATGATCCGCGATTTAAATATTAGCCGCGGACGAAGAAAGATCGTTTCGCGATTGATATTACTGAACGCGAGCATGCGCAGGCCCCGCGGGCTTATTCTTTCCTTAATCATTGTTCCCGCTTTCGATTTGCCTTGGAAATTTCGTGCGCGCCGTTTCCTCAGGAATTCGTTTCTAATTTCTTGCCTAGCCGCGGATTTACTTTCGATGCTGGGACTGCGGAGCACTTTTCTTCGTAGCAACGAGTCGAACGAATTTATTCTGCTTAGAATTTTTATTATTTAAATGGGAGATATATCAAATTGCGAATTCGACGATATCGCGAAATTATTTTCAGTTATTTCATTTCTGAATAATTTTTGCATCGAGATCCGTAGCATAATTATTTCAGTGAAAATTGTCTCATTTTTTGGTTACTTAAATTTTATAGTTCATTATAAATATCATTCAAATTTAATTCAATCTTTTATTGAAATTATAAGTACAGTTTATTATAAAATAAATATCAATTATTATAGATACTATATTGAGTTCTAATAAGTTTAGAAATTCTAATATTCTCTAATAAATTGTCTCATTTTTTGGTTACTTAAATTTTATAATTCATTATAAATATCATTCAAATTTAATTCAATTTTTGATTGAAATTATAAGTATAGTTTATTATAAAATAAATATCAATTATTATAGATACTATATTGAGTTCTAATAAGTTTAGAAATTCTAATATTCTCTCGCGTTTCTTCCCGTCGGTTTGGAAAAGATTCCAAGCAGCCGGCGGACCAACGAACCGGCCAAGCCAGCCACGAACCCGGAAAAGCCAGAAATGTTTGTCATACCATGATCCAGCCATCGAATCTCTTGTTTCCTTCGCTCGTAAAAGTTAATATTCCCGGGTCGATGGTTCGGGCCGAGCCGCTTTCACATTCAACAATATCCCGTTGATTCTACGTTTCGGTTCGAGTAGAACGTTAACGCGGCGAGGAGGAAATGCTCGGCCGATTAGCGGAGGCCGAGTCTCTTTTCACGGATTCGCGAGAAAGGAACCGGCGATCCGGCCGTTTACGGTTCCGCGATCAGAGACCAAGAAATTAGTGACCGGTTTTTATCAGTTGCATCGCAATACCGCGGTCTACGCCGGTGTACAATGTTCTCGGGCACGCTGCAGCCCGACTAATTATTTCGTTTTATCGGTTCGACGAATCTTATCGCCTCTACGTGGATCTTCTGCGCGAGTTATCAGTCGTAACTGGCGATTAGGCTGCGAATGATTATGCACTTGTAGTATACCTCGGATCGCCGAGTCTCCCGGATTTTAACGAAACCCTGGGAACATGTTTTGTTTGTACTATTTATCGAAGTGCGAAGTTTTTAATTCTTGTGCGAATAGTTGGACAAATTAGCAGCAAATTAGCATTGTTCCTGTGTTCTAACGTTTACATAATAACGTTTACATAATAATAATATTAATCATTCATACATATAATCATTTATATATTCAGTAATTTGTATATCTAATGATTTATATACTCAGCAAAAATAATAACAATATTAACAGCAATGGTAAATAATATTTAAATACCTCGTGTTCGACACATCGTTAATTTTCAAAGTAAATTATTGAGTTCGCCGTGGCAGTTCTGGGGGAACGTTTTCGAAAAATTGCCGCGCACGACAGGAAAAGGGAAACATAAAAGACAGTTGAAAGCACGTCAGAAGCGTAATTGGCAAAACCATTCGGCACGTCATTGACAGCTCGTATCCCGGGAATCATACACGCGAGCCGAATGACGGATGCACGCGATGGGGAAGGACGAGATTGAGGAAGCGTCCAGGTAGAAGTAACGAGGTGCGAGACCGAAGCCACCGGCAAATTAATTAAGTACTAAGTGAAAAGGAGAAACTGGGAGGAGGTGCTAGATGATTGCCAGCGATTGGCCAGGGAAGCCTGGAATTTAATAAGCAGCTCGCGCACCACCCGCCTTATCGGCGGTTCCCACGTCGCGATCCGCCGCGGAATGCATAAATGCATCGCGAATTCGATCTCGTCGCGAACGCCGTCGTGTTCGGTCTCGTTTCGAGCTGAATGCGAATCGACCCGCACCCTTCTCGCCCGCGGATTATCATAATTAATCGGCGGAACGTGTCCACCTTTCTCTATCCTTCGCGGTGTCTGGCAATTTGAAACTGTGCTGCTCAGTCATTCGTCGACAAACGCCGACAAACTTCTCCAAACAAATTATGTTTGTTTAAATATGTACTAGGATAGGCATATTTTATATAGGCTGGAGAGTTGTTTTATATTTTGAGAGATCAAAGGGAATTGTTCTTCAAACTATTGCAAACTTTTCCGCATTCTATATTTCAGTTTGTTACGGTTTGGATATAGGCGTTTTTAATTAACTTCTACAAACTAGGAAGTTATTATGCAATTTATCTAGATGGAATTATTTTCTGACGAACATCGTGGAACATCTGCAAACTTCTTCATACCGCCTAGACGTTCGCTCAAGTTTGCGCAAACGTACGAAACACGCGAATTCTGAAAATAGCTTCGCCTCTTCGAAATACCTGTAGGTACATACCTGTGGTATTAGGCAGACTTTCGCGTTGTTTGGTCTTGCACCCCGAGCAGCAACAGTCGCACAACCAATTTCCAAATCGATACAGCACCAGAAAATGCGAACATAACAAACTATACTTAACATTGACTCCACCCTTTACGATCAAAAAATTCTATCGCTTCTCGAACAGTATTTATTATAACATTTCCCAAAATCAGAGTGATCACCGATACAAAAAGGTCCCAAAAATCCTAATAAAAAAATGGTAACGGCGCGAAGCCACCCCGTGGCGTTCCCGTTGGAAGTTGAATCGCGGAGACAACGCTTCGGCGCAGGGGTGTGTGCTCCGGGGGGAAAAAAAGTTTAAAATGTTTGAGGAAGGGGTGGCGCGTCGCCCCTTGCCCTCCGATTGGCACGAGAGGTGCCGGCAGGGGTTGTATTCCTGCGGAATCCTCGAAACGCGTGCTGGGTCCGTGCCGCACACCTTTGGTCCGTCACACGGACGCGCGCGCCGCCGTCAATGTGCGTGGAACAAGCAGGAAGAAGCGTTTAGGAGCGGAACAGACGCAGATGCTTCGACGGGGAGGGAGCGGACCGAGCCAGCCGGCTTTTTGGGGTGAGCACAGGCGAATGGTCTCGACGCCGGCGACGTGTGTCTGCCATTGTGATTTTAAAATCGGCTGCTAGACCCTCCACCCCCCTTTCCCTCGTTACCGCACCCCTAACGGACACCCATGCACCCCTTCCACCCCTTTGGCTCGCGAGCGTCTTTGATCTTTGCTGGAAACGTTTCGTTGGAATTCTATTTTGCGAAACTGTGAGCAAATTCTCAGTATTTTTTTTTATTTAGATTCATTTCTTAATTTCTAAGTATAATATAAAGTATAATATAATATAATATATTATATATTTGTAATATACGATAATATATGAAGTATAATATAATATAATATGTAATGTAATGTATTTATAATATAATATAATGCAATTTATAATAATATATAATATTATAATATATAATATCAAGTATATAAAGCATTAGAATTAGCATAGGAGAATTTATTTCAAAGATTAGACTACTTAACAGTCAAAGAGTCAGATTTTTAATTATACTGCGGATTTTTATGCAAAACAGTGTACTTAAATTTTATGAAACGATAGTTATATAATAATGCATGTTCCTATTTAATAGGTATAATAATCTGTAAATAATGTTATTAAATTTTCTTAATGTCTTCAGTGTTCTGTATTTCACTTACCCATTGCTGACCGAGATACATGAAATCCGAAGTCTAATTTCAATATGAAAGGTTTCTAAATTGAGATAGAACAAAAGGTTTGCACAATGGTAATAATATTGTTTCATTCAGTAAAGAAATCTTTTCTTGAGAATTTCTCAAGAGATGCTAGAAGCAGTTAGCATACGGTAGAATAGCGTGAATTGTACATTACAAGGTTTCTCTTCTGTATAATAGTCTGAAAAATGATTCAAAATTAGGTTAACACCAATTCCTCTTTATTTAACGAATAGAATGATGCTTTTCTGAGTATTCGACACTTTTGAAACCGAATTTTGAAATAGAATTCTGACAAAATAATTTTGACATAAAAGTTTGACATAATAATTTTGACAGAACCTTGACATAGAATTTTGACATACTAATTTTGAAATAACCTTGACGTAACCTAATTTTGACATAATAATTTTGACTTAATAATTTCGAAACAGAATTTTGAAATAGAATTTTCACAAAATAATTTTCACATAAAAGTTTGATATAATAATTTTGACAGAACCTTGACATAGAATTTTGACATACTAATTTTAAAATAACCTTGACATAACCTAATTTTGACATAATAATTTTGACTTAATAATTTTGACACAGAATTTCGACAGAGAATTTTGAGATAGTATTTTGACAGAGAATTTTGAGATAGTATTTTGACAGAGAATTTTGACAGAATAATTTCGATATAGAAAAACGAATGCCAGAAAAACGAACCCCGACGTCATCGCGGTTCCTCCACTAAAAACTGGAATAAAAATGTTCGGTTAGGTAGTTTGACAAGTCAGGCCAGCCGTATCGAGTTTTCCCCCGAGCGAACACTATATTTAACCTCAACGGCAGACAACCTGATACACTCAAGCAAGGGGTGTTTCTCGCTTTTCGAAATTCTACTTTTGTGCCCCGGTTCGGCCCGCTTCCTTGTCGCTCCGTGGGGATGCTCGACACGGTACGTCGACTGCGACCCGCAGACATAAACATTCAGCTGTACTCACAAGAGAATCGAGATCGGACCCTGTATCTTCCACCTTTAAAAAACGCAGCATCGACGGTGGGTTCTCTATGGTGCCACAATCGCTGCGTTTGGACGTAAAACACGGTGCCTCTTTCGGTTGCAACTGTTAGGGTAGTGCTATAATGATGTCGCTTCGAAAACATTGCTAGTTCGGAATTGGTAGTCCGAAATATTTCAATGGAAGTTGCTAAAATATTAGAGAAAATTGTGGAACAAAACAAATGATAATTTTGTGTAAGGGTTGAAAACATTGAAAATGCATGTGATAAAATTTCTCTGGAGTATTAGAGCCTGAAAAATAATTGAAGATTGAGATCAATTGACTTTTTGCTGAAGATCTAGGAATTTTAACGAAGTAAAAATTGTTAAGTAGCATTAAAATACAGTTACTGCAATAAGTTTCACATTTACGATATGCTCCCAGCAAAATTCTTATACCGCTATCAGGGGTGGCATTGAGTAAGGGTTGCAGAGACCTCCCCTGGCTTTAAACTGTCAACAAAATGGCGCCGGGTCACATGCAGATTGGCTAGGTGTCGGTCGAAAGGAGTTATGCCGAAGGGTGGTTTCTCGCAGCCCCTCATCGGAGGGCGGTTTCGCGCTTGCGCTCACAACCCTTCCTCTCCTCTTCCGTTCCCCGAGCAACCCCTAACCCTAGCTTCTTCATTATTCACGTTTTTTATTGGACGCCAGTATCGGGCCAGGTATCCAACATTTACATAATGGCGTCGATCGGCCTGTTAAGAATTTACGAAAGTTCGATTCTCTTCTCTTTCATCCCCTATCGAAGCTTCTATAGCTTATAGGAAATTTGCATACGCTGCAATATCGATCCGGGACTAGCCGCCAATTCGAACGGGAATTATCCGGTCGAGGGAAAGTGCATTTTCGAAATCGTACACAGGGGTGGACGAGCGTCAAGGTGGTTAGAGCAGACGCAGGGAGGAGGCTGGCTTTATCGATCGCGGCTCTGACAAGGGCAACCAGCAAGAAATAGGGAAACCGTTCGTCCGCGATGAATGCCGATCCTTTGTCTTTCGTTTGCTGCTTTTTTGACAGATTCGGGTAAAAATCACGCTCGCTGCATTTCAATTTCGAGTCCCGGAAAATAGAGATCCGCGGTCTGCTCGCGGGGGTTAGACATAGTCGATTTTCGAAATATTATAACTTCGCGTAAAAAAATCGCTCGACGTTCTACCTGTGCTCTTTTTAAAGACCGAAGCTTCTTCTTTAACACCTATAAATGTCAGTTATTTTAAATAATTTCTTCCTTTATAGAAATAATTTCTTTCCTTCTAAATAGAGGGCGGAGCGAAGTTGCTTCTTCCGCGGACGTTTCGTAAGTTTAATCGACTCTCTAGGGTATGCTAATTATTTTCTACTGTCTTGCGTTAATGCACAAGTTGAAAAGAAAAGTCTCCTCCTCAGAATGACGTCTCGGGAGTTGGTCCACGATTTTTGTTCGCGGTGTTATAGCGAGTTGCATCGGTGCAATTAAATTGCTCGATGGGATTCATTGAGACGACGCGTTATAGTGGAAAATTTATGCTGTTTACTCTGGAGCTAATAAAGTGGGCCTTATCTAGAAAAAGAGACCGATAATCAGCCGTGTTACTCCTACGGCCGAGATAATAATACTAACGCGAGCCACTTTTACGGGATTAATCGGAAAAAAACTAGCGTCGCGACGCGAGGGGAACGCGTGTTACATTGTATTATCGCCAGTCACGTTGACGGCGACGCCTAGGAAAAGAATGTTACACTATAAAATTGATTAGAATCGAACCTCTGACACACGCTCGCTACAAAAAGTCGCCGCGCGTCCTTTCGAACCTTTTTCAGAATTTAATGATCGCTTTCTAATTCGATTATACGATTCTATTATATTCCAAAAAGTCGATCAACGAACTATAAAAACCAATTCTGCAATTAGCAGTATGCACAGTGCACTTTTAAAATTCGTTACATTTGGTAGAATATTTAAACAATTATTTGTCAGACTTCAAAAATCATTTAGAATACAATAATTATATATTTGTTGCAATAAAGATATCCTGTCTTTATTATTCCACAAAACTTTCCACAGTCTATACTCTAAATGCATCCAACAGCAGCCTGCACGATGCACGTGTAAAATTCAACGCGTCTGGTGCAATGTTTAAAAAATTATTTACAACGCTTAGAAAATTATTTAGATTTGTACAATCATTTAGACTTGGAAAATCATTCAGCCTTGGAAAATTATCTAGACTATGATTATGTATTAGCTGCAATGACGGTATTCCGTATCGTACAACTAAAAATTGCATCCAGAGTCTACCTGCACCAGGTGGCCGGCACAATGCGCCGAAGAACTGCTGCAGCGATTGAATCATTGAACACATCGTTTCACGAATGGTCCAAACAAATCTTACGTTCAACTCGACGGCTGAATAAACATTCTAATTTCGTAAAGATGTCGAGATAACGATAACGATAGCGATTCCGATGCTAGGCGATCGGTCCGGTTTCCACGTCGGAGCGCGATTAGGGATCTCGCTCTACGTGGATTTACGTGATTCGATCGTGTGCATCCTATTATCGAAATTTCGAAACGGGATCGTGAAGATACCGACGGCGTTTCTTTCCAGCGCCGATTACCGACGTACTCGAGAGAGGAAAGCATTGTCCGATTAAAGGTCGTTCACATCGGCACGACTCTCTCTCTCTCTTTCTCTCTCTTTCTCTGCGAACGAGGAAAGCGCGTTTATCTGCGGCGCACCGGCTGCATTTTCGTGGGATCTTGTTATCGGTGCTCGTACAAGGGGTCCACGAGGCACACCGGATCGTCGAGACTTCCGCAGACAGGTGAAGTGGACGACTGATTAGCATCGATACGTCTGCTGGAATTGTTTTCGTGGCGCGATAACCGATCGGTTTTCGGACAACGAGCTTCCGCCCAGCCGCCGATTTATCGATTCGAGAACGCGGTATCGATTTTTCCTGCAGACCTGATGGCACCTGTTTTAAAGCGCGAACTTCCAGGTTCAATTTGAGCTATCGAGAGTTTTCAAATTCTTACGGGAAGGTATCTTATAATCGATTTTAAGGAGCTTGTTAGAGTGCGAGCATTTTTCTCTGAGCTATTAATCTGCTATTATTCATTCTTCAATGCGACTTCGATTTTTTCTTTGATATGTAATTAATTTGTTAGAAAGCACGTAGTTCTAGCTTTAATTTGAGGTCTTGGAAGCTGACCGATTTTCACGGGAAGCGGTGCAATGACATCGATTCGACGCAAGTCTTTAAAATCTGGTTATTATTCTTTGAGATTCTTTTTTCGAAATTTTTCGACACGATCGCGAATTTTTCGACGAAGTTCAAGAAATTTGCCATAAAGTACGACCTTCGAGCTTTCATTTAAGTCCTTGAAAGTTCAGAAATGCCCAGCGGAAGTATCGCTGAGATCGTTTCAAAAAATACAAACCAGGAGCCCGGAGCAAATTCAAAAACTAAGAGGACCGACTTTCGAAAAACCGTAAAACAAAATAAGAAAACCGAGCCGACGCAAAGCTAATAAGTAAATTAGCATTCCGATCGACGCAAGGAATTCGCGAAGGTGTCACCACGACAGGTGCACGCGATCCGTCGGAGGACGGGGACCCAGTCGAGCTGAAATTTCGTCGCAACCCCGAGCAATCTGCTTTCCCGCGGTACTCGAAAGAATTGAAAATTCCTGCTCGTCCAAGGGTTGAAGAGGTCGAGGGACCAGGAATGGCGAGACACGGGCCAGATGGGGGTGGAAGGGAGGCGGCCGAGAAAAACGGCGGAGAAAAGAAGCGGACGCGGATAAAGCGTTCGATATAAGATTAATAGTGGAGGCCGCTGACCGAGCCTGTACACGTCGACGAGGGCGGCCCGGGCTATATAGGATGGTGATTCCTCTTTGAAGGTGGAATCGTGGGCAGTGGCCAAATTGAATCCTGCTTAGGACAGGCGAAGCGCCGCCCTGGAGGACGGGGATAGCCCTCGAGCACTTTCTCCAATAAATAAATTGCTACGGATTCGCGCGGCCACTCGAATTAAAATAGCCCCCCCGTTCCCTTCTGCTCGAACAAACGATCTCCATCGCCCACTCGCAAGCAAATCGGACTTGCTATTTATCTGGTCGAAGGTAGAATAGTTAGACATAGTTTCGAATAGGTAGATCAGGTAATTATAATTTGGAGTAGCTTTGAACAGGCAGTTCTAAATAGCTTTTGAGATGGTTAATATATAACCTGTGGTTATTTTATTCTTCCTGGTTCTTTTATTTTTTAATATTCTTCGTATTTTTTGGTACTTTTCATTTCTTCTTAATTTCTCCTTAATCTGGGCATTGTTAAATAAAATATTGACTTCCAATCGTTCCAGCTGCTGTTGAATTATAGAGAATTAAATTGTAATAATTATTCAGGACACTTACGGTTTCTTTGTTAGTATATAATAGGATATATTGACATAGTTTTCAACAAATTTCAAGACGATCGCATCGTCTTGCTTTTCTTTCATTTTTAAGGCTTGTTAATTTTATTCTACTCTGTTATTGTTCATTTTTAATATTATTTCCTTAGGTTGAATAAAGGATAAAGAGAAGCTATACTGCAAGAGGTTAAACAATGAGGCCACTTTGACTTAGAATCATCGACTTAAAACTCGCGATGGAGCCAGAAATCCTCTAAAAATCTCAGACAGGGTGTCGCAACATTGTTACTACCCCCGTGGCCGAAATTACGAACGGCATAGCGGGGATAAATCTTGCCGGTGTGGTCAGAGAAAGAACGTATCCAGCAGGTTCATGGCTGTCCGCGATTAATCGCGCACGGAAATGGAAGGACGTGGAAACGAGCGTCGTCGTCGGACGCTCCTGGCAGGACATTGGCCAGGACGAATAAGTAATGTAGAGGTCCATTATGCTGAAACGGTGAAGGGTCTGCGACCAGGGTCAGCCAATCCCCCGGAGGGCCGTTAAAGTGAAATACTTCTGAATGCAAGGTGGCTGGTCGTCTCTCAGTCTCCCGCATCCCCCTCTCTCTCGCTCTCTCTCTCTCTCTTTCTCGCTCTCTTTCTGCTCAGCCTGTCTTTTTTCACTGTCCCCGTTCGGACCCTCGGAAAAGCAACGGCCCTACTCGTCCATAGGTAAATCGTTGTTATCTGGACAGTGATAAACCCGTGAATGGAGTTCGCGCCCGCCGACGAGGGGAATGCAAAGGGAGGGAACGACCCTGCTCGACCACCACCGATCATCAAATGGATGGCTCTGTTTATGCGAACCGGTTGCTAGAATTCTGCAGACTGCTCTGGTAATAGAAAGCTCTGCCCCGGTTCATAGCAAATAGTCTGTTCTGCTCGCGAGTGTAGGTGGAAGACATATTTTGCTTGCGAGCTGTGGTTTTCGCGGGATATTTTAGTTTTAGGGGTGCTTGGAGAAAACGTTCGAAAAATGTGGGAGTTTTTGTTAGGTTAATTTGTGAAGAAGGTGTTCAATTTTTTAAATAAAGATTAATGTGGGAAGGGAGTCGTCAGTGAGGTGTTTGTTAAGGGTTGGTGGTTGAAGTTCAGTTAAATATACTATTTTTGGATATTTATTTAGAGATATATTTATACATTTATAATATGTATATTTATATTTATATATTTATACTACACTATACTATATAGTATATCTATACTAAACTTCAACCACCATAGAAGATTCCCTTTCTATACTAATTTTCTGACAGCTGCCAATTTCACACTCAGACATCTCACTAAACCATTTATTTCATTATCAAATTATTTAATTTACCGAGATGTCTGACTATGAAATTAACAGTTAATATTTCATTTACCTCATCCAATAAAATCAGCTCAGGGAATATTTTATTAAATCGATTATTCTACAAAGCCTTCTTTCAAACAAATATTAATTTAGATAGAAAATGATTGTCAGTGAAACCTGAATTCAATATTATTGCAAATGCTATTGATTAAAGTTGACCGCTAAGAATGAATTAAAACACCAGAACAGGATTACAGCACTCTACCAATCAGAAATATCGATCAAGAAGTCTCGATAAATTAGTTACATATCAAACATTCGTCAAGCAAAAGGAATACGTCTTGCTTAGCAGAAATATCGCGAGCCATTTAATTCCTAGGGACTTATACAGAGATTAGGTTATCGTCGCATCGATCCTCGTCGTTAATATTTCAAATCGCGACCACTGCCAGGCGTTAGTTATTCCGCAAACGTGTTTCCGATTCGCAGAAACGAAGACTCGCTCGGATTCGTAGAACCGCTCGCAGTACTGCCACGAGTACTTGGCCTTTTTAAAGTTCTATAGCCCCTTTACAGAATTACACGGCGTGTAAACCGCGTTTGTTATCTCCCCGAACAGAGAGCGCGGCTATTATAAAACACCTTGAACTTTGCCACCCCGCCTCTAATGCCAGCGCTTCCTCGGAACCAGAGCCAACAAACGAATGCGAAGTATAATTATTCAGAATAACCGGAATTCCAACCAAGAGAGCCCTGGCTACCTTTATTTCCCCCGTTAATTAATAGCGCCGCCGGTAATGCCGGTAATTAGAATCCTCCTCACTGTTCTATCCACGGCGAAACGAAACCGCCGTTCGAACGTCTTCGACGCGCCGCTAAATAACAATTATTCCCGCTGCCGTTGCACAACAATCCGCCAGCGGCGATTATTTATCGGCCGCTCGAGTCGCTCCGTTCAGCCGTGAACCGGGATAACCAGTCGAGCGGAGCTGTCGAATCGCTCCGATCGCTCGGAAATCGGCGCGCGTTATTAACGTCGCCGAGCTCGCGATATTAGGAACTTCCTTTCGGATGTTCTAGGAGCCCCGGGGCCACTCCCGGGGACACGATTCCCAGATCCACAGCGGATCTCGACGGTGTCCTTTAATCTCGTGCTGTTTGCATGCCTCCCCTCGCGACGAGACAAACGCGACCCCTAAAGGGGCGGCGTTTTCGGCGTCCTGGAAAATTCAATTACGTCCGGACGCGAAAAACGCGGCTTGTGGCCGCCATTCCTACCTGCCGATCGATAGGCCACCTTGCTAAATTGGCTTGCCTCGGGCCGCTCGGTTTTTCGAATGATTTAGCCGCGGAATGATCTTCCTGCGGATGTACCATTATTTAAGAACCTCAGTCTAATAGTAACAAAATAGATGACTAATTGAGTTTGAATAAAGAATTTAACATTTTTATTTAGTAAATACGAAGTCAATTATGCTTGGAAATTAGCCAAAAGCACGGTAACTGGCTACCGAACAGTAACTGGCTCCACTGCTTTGTGGAAACGATATCTGACACAAAGCCTGTGATTATTATTGTCAATATTTCTGTAAGAATCTATAGTAGCAACGAATATTGAAGCGAGGAGCTTGACGATTCTCTGTGATGGTAGAAGCTAAGATGGAGTCGTCGGAGCAGCCTGGAAGTTGGCATACGGAACAATGGTGGTCCACGGAGGAGGTCAGCGGCCATTCTCTGATGATATTGATTAGCCGACGCCCTTAGTTAGCGCCGGCTACACTTTCTTCAGCCGCCCGCTTTTCCTCTCGCTCTTGTCTTCCTCTCTGCAAACGTTTCCACCGGCGACCCTCTCCTCTGCCACCCCTTGTCCGGCACCGCTTCTTCCAACCCCCTCTTTGCTCTCGGTGAAACTTTCTCTGGTCTGTCTTCTCTCCCTCGTTAGCGGCCTAGAGAAAGATGGGGCGCGAGATGCTGATAGAAAGAGAGACAGAGAGAGAGAGAGAGAGAGCCGCTGCGACTAAATCATTCATCAAGCAAATAATACCGAGTCTGAGTCACGACTCACGCATGCGGGGGTGGCGCGGTATTTGCGTGTTTCCGTGGCTTCGATGCGTCACGTACGGGGTGGCTGGGAAATCCGCAGTTGACGGCTACCCCATGATTCTATGGCCACTATGATTTTAGATCCTCTAGTTAAGATATCAGATTTTTCTTTCTTCGTTCAGTCGATTTTTAACGACATTTTATTCGTTTATACATGATCTAGCAATTTATAACTTTGCTTCGATAGATAATTGTATCAATGACATCTTAGGAAACTGTATTTCCAATCCTGGTTAGTACATAGTACGAGCGAGTGCTGCATTGTTTAATTTATGATATTATGGATAATGTCATCAGCTATCATAATTTTTAATTTTAATTTTTAATTTAATACAATGTGGATACAAGGAGTCTATTTTGAATGCATTCGTGTAATACGAATATAACAGGAGATCATAAAAGTAACGCAAGTAGTATATATTATTTGTTAACTATAGTATACTTAAAGTAGTATACTTAAAGAGTTAATAAAATCGTTGTGAACTTGTTCAATTTTAAACAACGAAAGTTGCGAAAAAGATTCCTATTATCGTCATTCAGAATGAAAAGTCTAATTCTTGCACAGTACAATGTTTATAAAATTGTGTACAGTACAATGTTTATAAAATTGTGTACAGTACAATGCTCGCAGAATTGTGTACAGTACAATGCTCGCAGAATTGTGTACAGTACAATGCTCGCAGAATTGTGTACAGTACAATATTCCTAGAATTATGTACAGTGCGATGTTCATAGATTTACACAGCCAAAAATAATTCAAAGAATTATCCATAGCACAATGTTCCTGCAAATGTGTAGAGTACGAGATCGAAAGCGAGATTCGCAGGGATGATTAACGAACGAAAATTCGATACACCCCGTAGATGTAAGGGAGCCGTTCCGCGTCTCTGTAATTAGAGACTGCAGCATGGAGCAGCATCGAAAGGCAGGCATTGTTCCCAGAAATTAAGGGAAACGGGGGAAAAGCCGGGAAAACTGGCAGGAATAGGGGATTCGGAGGGTTGCTAATTACGCGGAGTTCCGTCAAGGGGGAGGAAGCCATTTTCTGCGCAGACACAAAGACCCCCGACGCGAGTTATACTAATACAGAGACCCGGGGAAGGGGAATTTGTTTCGGGAAACTCCTTTTGCAATTTGATCCTGCGCCCTGATAACGCCGCCGCCACGAATAATTTCCTCGCTGCCCGTTTTCGCTGCCGGTCGAACTTTCTCTACTCCTCGTTAAGCCGTTTTCCTCATCGGGTATGGCGGATTTCGAAATTCGTTAATGTAGCAGGCGGCTTGCAATTTCTATTTCAACCCAGTTATTTATCGCCGAGCGGTTTTTCCAATTGGAAGATCGGTTTAACCCTTAATTAGATCGCGTAACAGAGGCAGTGCTCGCGAATTCTCTGCTGGAAAATGATCGGCGTTGCAGAAATCAAATTTCCTGCGCATCGTTGATCCACAGGAAGACATTTTTTAATTTGCATTTGTTTAATTGGTGGAGAGAGTTGATCTATTCGTACAGTCGTTACGAATAGTGAACACGTTAATTAGGGAAATAAAGACATAATGAAATTGTTACAAATTTAGAATTATTCGCATTTCTAATGTCTCTGCGAACGTGTCTATAGACACTGAATTATTGAGGTTATGTATCACATGTCCTATATTATATTGAATAATATTTAATGAAAATAATCTGTAATACATATAATGTATAATAGTATATTCAATAATAGGAGTATATTGTGTATATAAATATATATTACAACGCAACCCCATGCCACATACTATATAAAGAGGGGTCGTTCTAGGGTTGAACATAGTGTTTCGAGTAAATTATTTTTATGAACACGATTCTCAGTATGAAATTTTTTTACAGTATTTTAATTATACCATAATATCATTTTTCAATTTTTCTTTTCAGTGCTGGCGACGTTGCCAGGTGATATGATACTAATCGTATCGTTCTCTTGCAGGTAAAGTTTGGATAGGCGATAACGAGGTCGCGTGGCGGACCGAGCAGTCTTTCAAGAGGACCTCACCCCTAAATCCCTGCGCCACTACGACTACTACTACGACGACAGGTGGCGGAACACCGGCACTCCCCCACCTGTCGCCACCCATAGCCGCCCCCGTGACCACTCCCGATCACAGAAGCCCCAGCAGCCTCCACGTGAAACTCGGCATTTCTCCTGGTGAGTAGCCAAATTGCAATTAGAATCCACGGAATCACCCCGTGACCGAAGGGTTAATCAGTAACCATGCGCCCTTAACATGGAAGACTTGCAAAAATTAAAATCGAAAGTCTGCCCTTTAAATATTAATCTAAACGTAGAACAGTGCCAAGAATTGTTTAAAAAACAATATAAAATATAATAAAATAAAAACAAATTAATCCATCCATGAAATAAAAAGCGCATAAATTATATATATAGTCCTATAATATTAATTGGAATGCAGCGATAATTATTACAAAAAGTAAAATTAGAGAAAATTGGAGATTGGTAACTGCATAATGATCTCTCCGTAAATATTAATTTGAAAACCCAGAATATATCTGAATTAAATATAAACAATGAATCAATATGGAAGAGCTCCCACGGTAAAACGAACTCATGAATATTTAGAAAATCATGGAAGAAGGATAATTGGCCGAATAAGAATCTAAATACTGTAATGAAGAAATATTACCGAATTTAATCAAGCTAATAATAATTGCAAGATTGCCGGGCAGTTTTACGACGAGATTGCACGATCGCCGAAAGCAGTCCCGCGGAAAGACGGACGGGGAGGTAAACCGTAGGACGGGCCGGCTTAAAGCGGCCAAACGGCGAGTCTCTTTAAATAATGCAATAAGCTTGATGTCATTTGCCGGACAATGGGCGGAGTTCCTTTTACGGGAAAGGTCCAGCGAAATTGCCCCTCGCAGGTGCGTGCTTCCGACCCTCGACAAAACGTGACTCCACCGATCAGGATCCTCTGATTCGCGTCGCCTTCGCCTTCATCCGGTGCATCGATAATGAGAAACGATAACAATTACGCTTCTTACTCGTCCTCGGACCGCCGATTGCATCTCGACGATTTTATTCGGCTCGTAACGATGCTAATAGACTTTTTTTATTATCCTCCTCGCTTTGCAACAATGTCCTCGAGGGGAGTCCCAAAAACTGCGACTTGGTCAAATGATGACCATACGTGTCGCGAGCGTGTTAAATTCACAGAGTATGTATTATATATAAATATGAATACTATAATAAACTATGTTTCGTTTATTATTATATTAATTTATTTGGATGAAATAAGCGTGGCGATTTATTTACAGGAGCTAAATGCTCGTTAACAATTTGATTATAATTTTGAAAAGCTTATATTTTATAGGAAATTGCGAATTCTTCGAATGTAAAGGGTTGAACCATAGCTCTCCAGTCAATTAGCTGTAAATTCGAATAAGTTCTACGGACTTTTTTATTATCTTCCTCGCTTTGCAACAATGTCCTCGAGGGGAGTCCCAAAAACTGAGACTTGGTCAAATGATGACCATACGTGTCGCGAGCGTGTTAAATTCACAGAGTATGTATTATATATAAATATGAATACTATAATAAACTATGTTTCGTTTATTATTATATTAATTTATTTGGATGAAATAAGCGTGGCGATTTATTTACAGGAGCTAAATGCTCGTTAACAATTTGATTATAATTTTGAAAAGCTTATATTTTATAGGAAATTGCAAATTCTTCGAATGTAAAGGGTTGAACCATAGCTCTCTAGACAATTAGCTGTAACTTCTAATAAGTTCTACGAACAATCGTCGTTCTAACACACGCCTATCCATGCAGAATCAGAGCAAAAGTTAAAACGCGGCTCTCTCGCGTCTCAACTTTCCACCCCTATCGATCCAGCGTTAGCGCACCTTGTCCAGTGGTCGGCTCGACGGTAAATAAAGATGGGTAGTTTTCCCATCAGCGTGCACACACGCACCCCCTTATCCCGATGTCGCTCCTCTGTCCGTCTCTATCCGTGGCTGTGTCCGTGTGTGCGGGCCAGACGGTTTTAAATTCCGCGAGTCAAAGCGATGTTTGACATGGAAATGTTGAACGATGCATTAAACATGCCGCGCGGAGTGCTTCCTCTCTTTTTCCCCGGAAAAAGGGAAACGGAACCCACCCCCCGCGATCCCCCTCTGCCCCCTCACGGCGATCGTATTGCCGACCAAGAGGCCCCCGGTCGGGCCCCCTGTGCTATTGTTCGAGCAATGTTTATTTAAGCAAACGAAAGCAGCCGCTCCTTCGCCGAACTCCGCTGGCTTCCGGATCGATAGCCGGCGAGTTTTGCGTCGCGACGCCTCTCCTATTGCCATTAGACACCTTCTCGGGACTTCCAACCCTTTCGGGCGAAAGAGGGCACCTAGGGAAAGGTTCCTGATCGATGCTGTTCGACGAAGTTTCGCAAAGAAATTATAAAAATTTTTTCTAAAACGCGATCATTGGGCAGGAAATGCATCTTCCCTAATATAGCATAAACGTAATCCTAAGTTAACAAATCGAGAAATATTTTTCCTAATATAAATGACAAATATAGCAAGCGGATGATCACGTTTGTCTAATAATAAATCTATCGATCAGCGAAGCACTGAGGGATGAATTTATAACAGAACAAATTGGAGACTTCTATATATATATATATATAACAACGTCTCCACAGTATTGCTATACTAAGCAATTACAGCGTCTCCGAACGTGGAGCAAGGCGATCTCAGCTTTAAGGGAGACAGCAGGTCGAAGAGCAGTCCTTCGGAGTCTATTTGCCTGGCAAAGCTATCCCGCGCCTAGCTGCCAAGTGTGTTTATTCGGTATATCAATAAGGACGGAGTGGAGAGGGGTGCGGGGCCGAGGTCCCCCAAGGACCGAGCTCCTCGTCCGACGGCGGACGGCTTGATAACATTATGTTTCTTGCGCCGACATATGCACTGCTCGGTTTTTGAAGAATGAACGGGGACAGCACCCTAAAATGTTGCGTGCCCACCAGGACATGTGTCGATACGATGATCCTCTCGCGTCTACAGCCTTCGCCAGCCCTTTAATAGACCTACAGCGTTCCTGGAAAACGGCTGCGGATCCGGCGATAAATCATTCGAATAATTAAACCGGTGTCGTGGGGCAAAGCTCGGTATTAATAATCCTTCTTCGATCATTTCGATCCGGAGACTGGGCTATACTATGATTCCTCTTTTTTAATAATTTAATGAATCAGTTGAAAACAATGCAACTGTACTTCTATATTTTTGTATATGATCTGTTTAGATTTTTTATGAATTATAATGCTGGTAAATGCAATTTGGAAGGGTTTAAGTAATGGGAGAAATTAGTATTGTTTGTTACGTTATAGATAATAGTGTAGTCTTCTGTCTCACGTGTTAATTGAAAATCTATAGTCACTAAAATCATTTGTTTAGTTATCATTCTTTTTATAGGAGATCATAATTGTTATCACTGTTTGTTCATCCCTAATAATAATAACAATGTCACAATTTTTGCAAGCTTACTGAATTAATAAAAAGGGGAGATATATTTTTTATTTGAATCAGTATCTCGTGATTTATTAAAAGCTCGCTAGTTACTAAAAAAGTTAAGTTATTGAGAAAGAAGATACCCGTTGAAGTTACCAACGATTCCAACTAGCAAGACCGAAGCTTGGCAAGATTGTTAAAAAGGAAGCTGCATGTAAATTCAGCGGCGCTTCCCATGACGTCCTTAGGAGACACCGAGAGCACGGAACGATTCCAAGAGCGTAATCGACGATTTAACAGTGGCCATCGGCAGAAAAGAATGACCGCGGTTGGCCGGGCAGGATTAAAAAGCGTATTAAAAATTTAATTACATATACCGCGGGGCTAATTGGCCGGAGGACATTACGGGTGCCGCGTTCCCGGACACGTTTCTTGTGACGTAAGGCGCAGGCACGCGAAATAATGCGACCGGGTCGGTCGAATAAACGGAATTTAAATACCTCGGAGGGAAGTGACCGATCCGGAGGAGAAGAATGATAGTCCCGAGGGAGAGATACATCCGAGAACGGCAAGAAAGGATCCTTCCGTAGCGGGGACGCGTAATTTACACGCGACGGGACTACGTTACACAGTTCACTGACTTCAAAGATTACTTTTTAAGAGGCACTTGACCGCGATCCTTCTTCCCCCGTTCCTCCCGGACCCGGCCGAAGCGTGTTCGCCGATTATTTGCTGTCAGCCCTCACCGGTCCGAACAACGACAATTATATTAATTACGGTGCACCGGGAATGTCATCGACGTCCAGCCGAATGCGAACCACACCGACGGATTCCGCGTTGATGAAAATTGCCGGGCCTAATTACGCAAAAACCTGGCCTTATTAAATGCAAAGCAGTCGTTTAGTTATTAACAAAGTCAAGACGCGTTCGATCGCATTACGCTCAATTGTTCACTGTTTTCTTAATAATATATCGATTTTACTTCGAGGCAAGGACTATAATTTTGAAACCTAGAGAAAGGTGTGAACTTTATAAACAAACGATGACTTAAACTATCCTTAATTTTTCGTGATCTGTAAAATACGTCTAGCTCGATAAAGATCTCTAACGTAGATCATGAGAATCGATCGTTTTAATAAAAATTAACATTGAACCAATAATAATTTTAAAATTGCTATACTTTATGAACAAATTCAACGCGATTGAAACGGTGACTTAAACTGTCCATATTTTTTCATGTTCTATAAGATAAGTCTAGTTTGATAAAGATCTCTGACGTAGATCGTGAGAAATGATCGATTTAAAACATCGCGGTGAAAGGGATTGTTCTCTATTAAATCGACAATTTATGCAAAGTGTGATATCTTATGGCAAGAACGATCGAGTGATATTTTCAATTGAACGATGTTAATTGTTTGTTAGGATAGCGTTGTTAATAATTCGCTGAAGGTGGGACAGAGTATTTCCATTTTACCGTCCGCTTTGAAATATCGAGCGACGGCCATATGCGAGCCAATAACCGGGGCTACGCGTTGCTGCAGTATATATATGAACGTTTCATATAAGGTGGCAGGGGACGAGAAAGGGGTGGCTTGAAATATTGGCTACATAGATTTCGACCATTATTGCCGCGTGTAAAACACGGCGACATTTGGCGCTAAATCGATCAGGACTCTCTCGCGTCGCGGCGTGTCGATCGTGCGCTGTTCGCGAGGGTGCCACCATGTTTGCGGGCACGAAACACTGTTTTCTTTAGATCCACGGGACCCAGAGCCTTGACATATAAGTCAAACAAAATCTTCGAAATTTTCATAAATAATTGAACCTTCGATCAACTCCTCCTTATTTCAAGGAATTAAAATTAAAAATTAGATTAAAAAATGAGAATACTACTAAGGATAAATATATACTGCTTGAAACGCTAGCATAAGTTTTGAATAAATTCGATGGGAATACCGAAGCATTTGGATAGCATCTGGCTCAACAAGTCGCCGACTTTCGGAAAGAAGTTTCACCGCCGCGAACATTTTAATTGCTGCGGGCTCGCGCGCATTCCTTGGTGAAAAATCGCGGACTTAATTGTCCCGGGTTTTTCTAGCCGCGCCCATTGTTTCCGGGCCGTTCATCTTGATGTTTCTCACTGCGATCCATTAAGCGGCGATAAAGCATGGGCGTATACCGTATCTCTAAAGCGCGGTACATTTATTTGCGTGATAAAGCAGTCCGATTAATGAGCTGGCCGGCTGGCGAACGATTCTCAGGACAATTAGATTCCGTGAATTGATGTCGAGGAGTCTGTTAGACTTGCAAAATGCCAGCACCGCGGATTACAGCGGAGGGGCGATCGTCTGCTCGATTCGCTCGTTTCTGCGTCTACAGAGAAACTTTCAATTAACAAATAGAAGCGCCGGCTGATAAGGTCGCGCGGCGCGCCGCGGCGTTGCGATTAAGCGGTGTAAACGCACGGCGAAACGTATTTATGGAGGACGGTGCGTGTCGGTCTAAGAATAACGACGATAAAGTATTCCCGCCATGAATATTTCGTATCTTCTATGGGGATCTCCCCGCTCGAACGTCGTTCAAATTGAATTCTGATTTAACTGGCAGCCGCCGCTGCTGCCAGCACGGAAATCCCGACGCAATGGCGGCGCAGAAAAGCTGTTTGCCACGGTGCACGAATCTGTTCCCGGTGATAGCGAAAGTACACTTGTTGGATTTTGCATAAACAACGCGGGGCTTGTCGGGGAAGCTCTATCGTATTCATTCAATTCTCGAGCTAAATGGATTTTAGAAAGAAAAGACATTCGGAGCGTTCGCTTCTTATGTCATTTAATTAAGGATTAATTAATCAGTTTTGCGTCTCTTGATTCCAACATACTCGAATTATTAATAATAAATTAATGTCTATCTCTCCTTTATACACGGTAAAATTCATTTACATTCGTTACGTTCCATTCTTTTCACCAGAAGAATGTCTAGCGACACTTTCACTGCATGCACGAGTGCAACTGCAGTTTTACAGCATCGTTTTACAACGCGCACGATTATCATCGCAATTGTAATTTTAATACTAGATACGCATACGCGAATGCAGATTTAAACGCTCTTTTACATACAATTGCATCTTCAATTTTAATCAGTTTACGTATAATTGCAGGTTTACAGACTTGTTAATAGTTCTTGTTCTGTATATGCAAGTGCACTTTTCATCGAGAAGATGACTCTCGCGTCTCCGTCCCTGCCGCGAGATAAAATGGGAAAATCGTCGCGGCGCAAGGCTGGCCGATTCTCTCGCGAGAATTTCCAGCGATCCGAAGGCTGGAGATCTACGCGACGAGTTTCATACTCGCCGATCTATCGTGCCGTACAGCCGGCCGCTCTCATATAAGTTACGTGATTTATCGTCACGCAGTTAAGAGTCCAGATTTATAGTGACTGAAGTTTTATGGCCCGGCCGAATTGTTTCGAACTGCTGAAAGCTTTCTCCGCGACCATGTGCTCGCGTTCTCGCGCTGGAAAATTCAATTACAGCCGATACATGATTTCCCATTCGACGCCGCCATCGTGATCTCGGCGCTGCGATATTATTGAACGGCGGCGGTGCTTTCTCAAATTTTAGAAACCATAGGAACCTCTCGATTTTTACGCCTAGCGGATTATGTCTGAAATTTTCATCGCCGTTTCTGACTCGTTCCTACCGGGAAAAATCGTTGAATATTTTGTCGTTAGCGTTGCTTCTGCGAATTTTTGCCGCGAAAAGCGTAAAACTCGGAGGTCACGACCGACTAGCCGAAAGCTGCGGATCGATCACGGTGATCGACGATTTCTCGGCGTCGAGTCGTGTTGCGATGGTCCCGGCGGGGCTCAAAAAGGTACCAATTACCTCTAAAATTTATAATAACGAGCGATTTACCATAATTAATCGATTACGACGGCGGGACGTGCGCGGGCCGGCCGGTGGCGCGCGCGATCGCACAGCGCCACGCCGTCCGTGGGGATTTTTTGAGATCATAATTTTAGATAGGCCGCACCGGCGTTCCCGCTGACGCAAATGGCGGTGTGTAGGCAAATTGAGGTGAGATTGGAGGTCAGCACTCCGACGATGACCGTTACCACGGCTCCGCCGGAGCGGCCTGTGTACCGGGCGATACGAAAGCAATTTGCGTCCGCGCCGCTCGCGATCTGCCTCTCTTCGACATATTAAATGCTTTTCCAACGCGGGACGAATTACTGGACAATGCAAACTTGCCCATTTTTCTTCTTATTATCTCTTTCTTATTTTTCAACTTTATTCAGATTACACAGGTACAGTTATATCGGTTAATTTATTCAATATATCTAATTTAATACCGAGATATATCTGCATAATGAAATGAATAAAGAAAAAGGAATTTGAGGTTTCATTTTCTCAATTATAATTTTGTTTTTCAATGTAATGAAATATCATTTTCTCCAAATTTTGTGCTAACGTGAATCGAAGAAGAATAAAATGAGATAAAAACAATGTTTTAATCGTTTTGTGTTTGTTTGTGACAATATGGACGATATTTACACTCGACAGATGGTTAAAATGTGGAAGAGAATATTTCCCTAATTATCCTAGGAGATTGGAGGTGTTCCCATAGATTGACTCCTATGTTAACTTAGTTCTCCAGAAAAAAGTATTCTGAAAACGAATGCCAGCGCTGAAACGTCGCTGGTTAATTCCTTAAAATGTCCGCCACACATGACGAAACAGCGGAGCTCGCTATCTCAATTTCATTAACATTGGAAACAAAGTTTACGAGCGAGTCGGCGCACCGGGTGCATTAATTATGCAACGGGAGGCAATGAAATCTGTAATAACAATCTCTTCGCGCTGTGGAACGGGCTAAAATCGACACGAATCGCGCGTTTTCATATTCAAAGTCGCTGACCGATCTTTAATCTCTCGGAGGAAGTGGCTCGCGTTCGTTTCGCGATCTCGCCGCGCCGGCAACCGGAGCAAAAGATCTAGGAAATCGATCGTAGAGCGACGGCCGTAGACGATTTTCCCCTTCGATTCCGCGGATAATGAACGGGAGATTGGCTCGGTTCGCGAACCGTTCGCCGGTTCTCCATCGGCGGGAGATGCAGATTAGCGGGAGACCGACGCAAGAAACGCGCGTTATCCAGAGCTATTAAGACGGCCGCGAACGGGGTATTAATAGCGGAGCTAATAAAAACCGGTGGCGGAGGATCAATTATTTTCTTGCCACAGTTAACGCCGCCGTTATTTCGCCCGCATCGCGGCCTTACATGCGTAATGACTCTATTTCGCTAGGATGCTGCGTTTTTACCGCGAGCGCCGATGCAATTACCGAAAGAAAGCTCGGGAAAGCAAGTGGGACGCGTGCTCATTAACTGAAAAACTCCAGCCGATGACTCGCGGAACGGTCTGCTGCTCTATTTCGGATTCCTAGGTGGCGCGTGAATACGTAACTACCTGTGACGCGTGCACCTGTCCGAGGCGGCGCGAGGAGAAACCTCAGAAACTACGCGGAACTGATGATTCAGGATCTATATTTTTGGGAGGAAGAATTTTTTCTTTAAAGATTAGATTTTTCTTGAAATAAAGTTTGGTAATTTGGCTATCAGTTTTTGATGTGAAAATAGCGAGTCGATCGGTTGCACGGTTTATGAAATAAAAATGATTAAATGCAGTTTCCTTCGGTACGAATGAAAATAGGAAAATTTGAAGGTCTGCACAGTTTATGATTCGTGACCAGTGAAACGACGACTTGAACTGGCCTCAATTCCTCGTGTTTTACAAGACACGTCAGTTTGATAAAGATCTGTAACGTAGATCATGAGGAGCGATCGTTTTAAGATGCAGCAAAAAGAGGGACCATTTATTCCGCATGAAATCAATGACTTCTTAAGAGCTCTGTACTTTATGAACGCATTCGACATCATCGAAACGATGACTTAAACTGCCCTTCATTTTTCGTGCTCTACAAGGTAGGTTAGTTCGATAAAGATCTCCGACGTGGATCACGAGAAATGATCGATTTGGAACGTCGTGACGAAGGAGATCAATTATTCCGCATTAAATCGGTAACTCGTCCAATGTGTTGTATTTTCTAAACGAGATGGACTTAATTATTTATATATTACATGAGACTGTGTTCGAAATAATAATTGAAAATGAAACCCAATCGGTTCACTTACGGCATAAATCAAATTTGTTGAACTGTCATCCGAGAGCCTACGGTACGGCCATTATCCAGCGATGCTCACCAAGAACAGCACTAAAAATGTTATTAACAATTCAACGAGCCTAAGCCGAACGGAGCCGCGAAGCAAAGAAACCGCAGTTTGCCAAGAAGATTAGACCACCGCGTCGCGAAAGAGCAAAGAAAGGCAGGAAAGCCAATAAATAAGCCTGCATCGAATAATTAATATCGTAGCAATACTGGTCGGGCCGAGGATCCTCGCGGACTAATCGCAGGCGAGCGCAATCGGTCTTCGAGGTCCACGGCGAAGAAGAAGAAGAAGTAGTAGAAGAAGAAGAAGAACTGTCGGGCCAGATCGGGCCCTCCCTAATTGAGTAACGCGATTACGCGATAACCGGGTCGGTCGGAGCCGAAGTTAATATTAATGACCGCGGTTCGATCGGCGTCCCGCGTGTTCTCGCAGATATCGAAGATTTCTTTTCCGCGAGCGTTGATTTATGGGGCCGCGCGTCGGTTTTGCGTCGCGTCTCGACGATTTACCGGCGTCCCTCGCGCAGAAAAATCCCTCGCGACTCGAAACGGCGGGACATTCGCGCAAACGATCGAGAAAAATCGCGACCGGCTCTCGGTTTTCCCGTGGAAGGGAAGTTTCTTCGACGATGAGAACGCACGGAAACACCCGGTACGTGAATCCGCGCGAACCACCGTGTAATACCGAGGGATCACGGTGGACCGGCTAACGTGATTATTATAAAGTCAATACGTTGCTAACTCATCAGCCGGCTCCGCCCTCTAACAGCCCGGTAATATGCACCGGCCAAGAAGTCAGTTACGCTCTATCAGTGTGCTGGCTTCTCTCTCCCCTTCCTCTTTCTCTTGTTGGAGCCCTCTTTCTTCTTCGTTCTCCTCCGCTTCTTCTTCTTTCTTCTTCCTTCTCCTTCCTACCCCGGAGTCCCGGCTCATCTCGCTCCGTTTAAAAGCCCAAGTGTCTACCTACGTCGGATAGGCACGTAAGTGCCTACCTACGCGTGCAACCTACCGTACCTACGTACCCTACGTACATATATATATATATGTATACTCTACGTACTACCTTTGCACGTGCAACATCCACGTCCCCCTCCTCACGTGGCACACACCAGGACGTATCTGCCGGATCTCGAACGAGCCGCACGAAATCGCTGCCTGCAATTACCCCCGAGAAATATATTACTTAAGGATTGCCCGGCAAGAACGCCGAGCGATAAGGATGCTTCCACGTCCGGCGATCACGGTCCCGAACGCGCGAACCTTGCTGTTCCGTTCGGCTCGATCAATGTTCCAGCTTCTCTTTCTTTGATCGGAACGTCGCGGCGTCGATACCGGTGATAGGCGACCGTCCTGGA
Source organism: Augochlorella aurata (assembly GCA_028455555.1). Classification (NCBI taxonomy): domain Eukaryota; kingdom Metazoa; phylum Arthropoda; class Insecta; order Hymenoptera; family Halictidae; genus Augochlorella; species Augochlorella aurata. Next base: position 5,223,075 of record CM052156.1, on the reverse strand, counting down.
CTCGGACTGCCAATAGAGGCTTGCGGGATCCATGGTGGTCACTTTGAACCCGGTCTTCGGGTTCGTCGGCTTCTTCGGGTTCGCCAGGTTCCTTAGGCTTGGTCAGACGTTTTAGCTTTGGCCAGAGACTTCAGATTTATTCGGTCAATTCGGCTTCGGTGGAACTTTCTAACTTCGATTTTTCAATTTTATACGAATTCTTCAGCTTCAATCGAATTCTTCAGCTTTACTCGATCGAATCAAGGTCGTACAGTGAATTCATCTTTATTCAACGAACTCGTCTTTATTTGGCTAATTGAACTGTACCCAGCATCTTCAGATTGATCAGCCTCCAAAACTGAAAAATATAAAAAATAAATTAAGGATCACTAAACTAAAAACACTAAAAAAAGGATCAAATGCCAATTCGATTTTCTCCACGCGAAACTTCCTTAAAGTCATCTTATCTGCGATTCGTCTAGCAATAGAAGTCCGTTCGTAAGTTAATCTACTGCTTAAGGGAGGGTCAACAAATCTCGTTCCTTTACGCAACAGTTTCTATTTCAATATTACATCTATCGAAATTCTACATCTAACAGAAAAAGAATAACATTTCCTCCGCTTCGTCTAACACGGACACAAAGTGACCCTCCCCTAATCAGACCTCGAACCGTTCAATTCCTGAAACGTCCTAGGGTTAAAGTGTTCAGTTCCTAAGATTACAGGGTTAAATGAATGTTGCTCGATTCGCAAGCTCGTTATCGCGCAATTAACCACATTGTTCGCCGCGTGGAGGGCCGCCGCGTTCGCGGTGATCTATGAAAATTATCGATGGTTATCGTGATCTGCCGCGCGACGTGATAAATGCACGCGGCTCACGGTCCGGGGCCGCGATAACGTAATACTGGGGAGAAAAGGGAAAATCTCTCTCTCTCTCTCTCTCTCTCTCTCACTCTTCCTCTCTCTTGAGAAAGAAATAGAGAGAAAGAGAAGAAGGCGATGCACCACCCAAGGTATCTGTTACACAGCGCTTACAGACAGCGCTGCGGAACGCGTTATTACAGCCGCGAGAGGCGGCTAGAGGATAGCCTTTTTTCCCGGCCAAGCAAGTTCAAGGTCCGCGGCTTGGGCTGGGTCGTTTCATTCATTCGTGTGAAAAGTGCACGCGTATGCTTGCGCCGCGCCGCGCCGGCCGACAGCCGGCTCCTCGCCGATACCTGTGCTCGCACCTCGTGGATATTATGTATTACAGGTGAGCCCCGCATAACGCCGCAGTTACAGCGCGCTGCGATACTGTACTCGTATAAATACTACTCTCTCTTTCGTAATTTCGACATTATTACTCGTTGGGATCATCCTCTGCTGCATCGGGCATGAGTGACGACGATTGCCCTGGCAGGTCGATAGCGGATGCTGCAATCAGTGCAGAGATCATCTGGATGGCGATGTTGTACTGTCGGACCACACTGGCAAGTGGTACAATCGGACCTTCGCGAATACATTGTTGGATGGATGCCTGTGGCAGGAACGTGGTGTATGCATTGGTATAATTGTGGTTTTGATAGTACCTTTGATCACTATTCTGGTAAAATAGTGCCTACGGTAAGACGTTGATAATTATAATGTTGAAATGGTGCTTGTGGTAAGACCTTGATGGACATGCTCTTGAAAAATTATACTGTTGAAATAGTAACTATGTAGGATCTTGATTATTGCACTGTTAACATGGTATCTATGATAAGAGCTTGATGATTGCTCTGTTTGAATGGTGCCTAGAGTACTACCTTCATGATCGAACTGTAAAAATTATACCTACACTTGGACCTTTGTGACCACCCTATTGAAATGGTACCTGTTACAGAACCTTGAAGATAACGCTGCTAAAATCTGTCACTAGGATACATAATTGTTCTTACGATATAACCACCTTGACCAACCCCCAATACAATTATCGCAATGCTATTTAGACTTCTTCATGCAAGATCGTTTTAAACAACCTAAGGACCATTACTCCAAAATGCGATACTTGAAATCTCGCAAGCAAACACGCGCAAGTCGCATATTTCGAGCGACAAAGGTCAATCACTGTTAAATAGCTCGAGCGGCAAAGGTCGATCCTACAATCCACCGATGCAAGGATCCACGAGCGAGCGTGTGGAGGTGGCAGCATAGGGAACAGGAAAGGATAGAGCCCGTCGAAGGTAGCTATTCCGACTAATCGGTATCAGAGGTCGTCGGGTACTTAACGCGGTTGTAGGCGGCATATCAACTCCGCCGATCGTTTCCGAAGAGCGGAAACCTCTGCTCGACCTGGACGTCGCAACATCCCGCGTTTTCCCGTGGATATCGCGCGTGAACGCACGGGGAACGATCGCGGCCAATGGGAGGCCGGAACCGTGCTATAGCGAGCAACCACCGCCTCCGTGGCCGCTGCGATAGTCAGCTCCGGCTCCCTCGCATCCCCCGGGCAATCTTTTCAATTTAAAGTCAAGTATTATGGCTTAAATTGCATTATGGTTTCCTTCCCCACGTTGAAGGTAGGAGACCCCGGAGAGAGAGAGGGAGAGAGCCAGAGTGGGGGAGTGGGAGAGGGAGAAACGAAGGGCGGCTCCTTGTAAGCAAGACTCAATCACGCCGCTTAACCTCCGACCCTGGATACCCAGGCACACATACGCAGCGCGGAACATCGTCACACACGCAGCTCGCCGTGAATTCGTCTCGATCGGACGGTTCGGGGATACGTGCCTACGATCGCGGGCTATCGACTTGGACAGGGCCTGTCCGGAAATTTGGCGGATGGTCTCCTTTCTCGAGCTTTGCTACTTTGTGTATTTTTGCGGTACCGATGTGACGACGAGTTGTTAGTTGTTGCAAAAATAAATCTACCGTTTGCAGCTGGCGTTCATTGTCGATACGCATTGCTGTTGAATATAGGTATACGTAGATAGAATATACATATATAGAATATATATAGAATTTATATAGAATATATATATATAGAATATATATAGAATATATATAGAATTTATATAGAATATATATAGAATATATATAGAATATATATACATAGAACAAAAACTGAACCGTGCACAATACAAAAATTTATAAAAATACTGTGCATACCCTATATTCAACACAATTTACTATAACTAGTAATAACTATAACTACAACAGTTCAATTTAAATCGGACAGGCAATCTGAAAGTTAATATGACTAAAAATATATTAAGAAATGAATGACTATCTGGACGTCCCTGCTCAGATCGATAGTCATCTCTCGATTCGGTGCGTTAGGATTATGCGACCAGTCCTCGCGAGAAGATAAGAAGAGAAGCAACGTTAGGAACGCGGGATTGTTTGGCCGTTCGCTCGTAGGAATGCGGCCCGTTGAGCAGATGGGGGTTGCGAGGGGGTTGTTCAATCGGTTATTGATTGGAAATGTAAGCTGGAGCGTGCTGACCGAGGGGTCGATTCGTCAAGAGGAGAAAAGGGTGAGGGGGTGGACCGGCCAGCCGACAGATGGCCATTGGTCAGCAGGACCGCGTGGCGAAGTTTGCCAATTGGGGAAACAACTTCGTCTCTGCTCGAAATTATTGGATTTTCAAAACTACGACACCTGTCGCTCCCCGCTCGAGCTGTCTTAACTCGGAATCTTCCGGGATCTGCATTCTTCTGCAGAAATGCAGAAAACTTGTACTCAATTTCGTTCTCCGTGGGGTTTTGTTCGTTTCATTTGTATTGTAAAATTTGCTTCAATTGTCGTACTAGTATTCTCGTGTTAGCAGTCGTACGCATTTATGGCAATCATTGCTAGGTAAAATGTAATATTAAATAGCGGAAGGGTTGAAAGGGAATAGATACGTTGATGTATTAATCTCAAATTGCAATTTACAAAGTTATTGGAAAATAAATTGCATCTTTCTGCGTCGTTCTTTTGAATACTCAGTTGGCTGTGCAATTTTGTAACTGCATCGGTGCATCGGTGCAACTATGTATACGTTTCTGTGACATTCCTTTTTCCATTGCATTAAGAGAAACATCTTCTATCTAATTTCTTAGTATTCATTTTATTATCTTCTCGTTGTAAAAATGTACTTTAGCGTTCATTAGATATGCACCGATGCATTGTTGCATCACTGTTAAAATATATATAAACGTTCTTTCCCCTGCTTCATGCAGGCAAATACTTTCCACGCAATTGTCAACACTTTTCCGAGATCATTCTTCCTGACAATGTCTAGCAACAAATGTAATATTTAATATAATAAATAATTGAATATTAATTATTCGATGGAGATCGACGAGATCGGTGCCCCGTCAAAAATTAGCCGTATAGTGATCGATTCTGTTTCAACAGTAACACGGAAAGCGAACGTGACCCTTCGCGTACTTATGTCATAATAAGGGCATAAACCACCCCGAAAATCTGCCCTCTGACCCCGCTGACCTGCAGCAGACAGGACCCGGCCAGCAGCGACAGACGAGCGATGCCGTTACACAATAACGCAGTCCGTTGCACCCTAAAAGCTCGCTTGACCCCTCCGGGGCTGGGACAATGAGAGAATCGCGATGGAAAATGTTTTTCTACCAGCGCCCCGCCACTTTCGAAGCGAAACTGTGAAACTCGGAGAGAGACTACGCTGTAGAAATTGTCCCGTTGTTGGAATCTTTCCGGCTAATTGGTTTACGGCCTATATTAGGCTCTCTTTGTGCATGCAGAAAGAGAAGTCGCATCCTAACGATTTCCAGAAGCAGTTATAATTTATGAACGAGCTTGTCATTTTCAAGAATTTTTATGACAAGAGTAAATAAGATGACTAAGTCCAAGGGTTTCTTTATTTTATTGTGTACCTTTTGAGCAGACAAAAATTACGAGATTTTTTATTGTATCCAATTATTAAAAAGATTTTTTAAATCATTTTCTTGTGTTTCGAAGTTGAATTACTTAAAAATTGTTAACATAACGATGTATAAATTGTAGTCTCTTTTAACGCTATTTAGGCATTTTAAATTAAAATTTAATTTGTCCTTTTAAAACATGATAGTTTATATTTATATAAATCCACAAATGCTATATTTATATTTTCTATGCTATATGCTATATCTGTATTTATATATTTATCTAAATATTTATGTTATATCTATATTATACATTTGTATTTTCCTCAAAAAGACAATATATTTTATTTAATTATTTCTTTATAATTTTTAAGCTCCGAAATTTCTTTCACTTAAATGCAATATATCTTAAACGCTATAAAAGTTGCACTTTCGTTGAATTCACTTGCATTCTACACTGTCCAGTGCTTTACAACCACGTCGATAAATTAACTACGCACTAATTCCAAATTACTGATGCGTTTTCCATGTAATTTATTCGAAAACGTCCAAATATCTCTGAGGTCGATCGAAAATCTGTTGCGCAGATAAGAGAATTTTCGAATAGCAGGGATAATGAGCGAGAAGTATTTCCGGAAGAGGGAAACCGGGAGCAATTAACGGGCGAGGCCCAGCTCCGAGGAAACCCGATAGGCACGACCATAACCGCATTCCATATGCCCGGAGAGCGGAGGGTTCTCTGGGCAGCGTCCGCGACCCAGGAAGTAGGCAGTCATTTCGGGCACAAGGCCCACCGAAATTAGCAGGCAAAGAGCCGGTAGATGATTTTCCAAAATAACACGTCCCGATACAATGGCCGGTCAATTTCCCGGGCACCAGCTGCCGCCACCTATCTGATTTATCGTCTCGTCTACAGCCGCCCCACTTTTCTATCTTCTTTTCTCAGGCGCACCGAGCGTTTCCCTTTTTTCTCCAACCGAATATTCTTAATTATACAGAGGAGCTACGGATTTCCATAAGCCTCGATCTAGAATCGATCTTCGAAGCCGCCGCGAGAGAGATCGTCTGTAACAGCGTCCACTAAATGGTTCTTCTCTGTGAAAATGATTTATCTGAGAATTATAGCGACGGTGTTTGAGTACGTGTACTCGTGACCATCCTTGAATTTCATTTATTAGAACAGTTAGTGTGATGGTTGAATTAGAGAGACGATGTTCGAGCACGTCTACGGAAATGCTGCTGGTTCTCTGATGTGAACATGATTTAGGTAATGGCTGAATTAAACGTTATTGTCTTTCCTCTGCTGGAGAGACAATCCTTGAGGATGTTGCCATGGTCGATTTCCTTCTATGAAAATAATTAACACGGTGATTGAATCGAAGAGACTATTTTGCAAGAACGTATAGTGGAGTATTAAGTGAAAATAAAAATTGATTTTCATTGTTAAATTATTAGTGTGGCCAGTGAATTAAAGTGACGATTTTATAAGAGTGCCGGAGTCTTAAATAAAAATAAAAATTGCCTACTTCGGTTACGACAAATTAAAGTATAATAAAAGTTGATCTTCTTTATTAAATAATTAATATGGTCATTGTGTTAAAGTAACAACTTTGCAAAAGCGTATACTGGAGTATTGAATAAAAATAAAAATTGTCAACTTCGACCACGACAAACTAAAGTACAATAAAAATTTATTCTCTTTCCTAAATAAGTAATGACGTCATTACATTAAAGTCACAATTTCCTAAAAGGTCTAATAGCCTAAAAGGGTCTCTGCAAGCCTGTACATTTCCCTCCTAAATGCATAAAATCCTCTACCAATTACGATCGAGCAATAGCGGATTAGTAAGTTCGGAGGGAATCGAAAAAGTTTCCGGGAAAGGTGACGACACTCAGGCAAGAAATTAAAGGAACTGCCGGTAAGATAATTAACGACTGCGTCGGTGTTCTTTCCCGATTTCCACGGTCGGGCAGGAAGTACCGCAATTTCGTGGGAGGCGTCGCGTCGGTGTTTCAAAGCGGCCCGCCGACAACGAATATTAAAGATTCCGAAATTTAGCGAGGCCTACCTGAACCGTTCCGCACAGTGTCCGACACCGTCGGCATAGACATGTAAATGCACTTTTTGCGGGATGCACACAATGGAGAGCGTCTCGCGTTCATGCAGTCGGTCTCGGGCACGTATCGTGAACGTGGGCCCGACAGTAATGAGAGTCTTAGGAAGTCCTGCGGACGTCCCCTCGCATTAGCATGTCCAAGAACTCATCGATCGACCGGCTGAGCCCGCTTCCGAATCGGCAGGATCGCTTCTGACCTACCTAGCCTCAGGTAGCGTTATGGACTCATTAAAAGACGCTTTGTGGACGGCCGGGCTGATGGGGTCTACTTTCCGTTAAGCTCCTTGCGGGACACCGTCGGCGACGACTCTGACGCGTGCACTTTAACGCGAGCACTTTAACACGTTCAGCGCCACGTCATCCAAATATGGGTGACGCTAGTTTTTGAATAATTTTGAAAATTTATTTTCATTTTAATATATCCGAACAAACTGAATTTGACTAGGATGTTTGGAATGCAAAAGAGTTCTAATTCCATCCCCTATGATCAATTTCAACTTTCTAATTTCGCTTTAATTAATTAAATTGCTTTGATTTTGTGAACATTTTGGTGGTCGATTGTTGGCGACGAAAGGGTTAATGCGAGAACTTTAAGGAGCTTAATGCCGATATTTGAAAATCGAGATAAATATTGCAGCATTTTTCAGTCAGATTCTAGTCTTGTTTAGGGTATAATAAACTGCGTGATTGAATCAGGATACCTTTCTTTAATCAGAGTTGAGCTAAATTTTATTCACAAGTAAGAGGTGAACGGTAAGGAATAAAATATTGTTCTATAAATATTGAAGAGAATAAAAATTTGTCTAGATGAAAAAGGAAACAGATTTGATTCGAATAAAAATTCCCTTGAATAAGATTTTATTCAAATAAGATTATATTTAAAATAAAAACTCCGTCGAGTTAGAATTTATTCAAATAAGAATTCATTCCAATTAGAATTGACTGATAATAAATTATTTTCTATTTGGCACTACATTTACGGAGAACTATTCCGATTTTTAAAGAGCGTCGCTATAACATTTAGCTCGAGTAACATATATTAAGATAATTAAACAACTCATCAGTGTACCTTAACAATACTCGTAAATTAAAGAATTCAATAAAGAATTAACGTCATTCTGACGAATTCTATAAACCCAGTAACAATCATTTAAATGAACATTTCGATAAGCGACGCCCATCCGAGTATAGCAATCTAGAAGACAGCTGACGAAGCCGCCACCCGCATGCTCCCTGTATCACCGTCCTCAGTCGAATAGAATCGAGCGAATTTTCGAAAAGAGAGCCGGTCGATGGAAAATACGCGTATCAACGTGAAAGACCGTTTCGGGGCCGCACCCACGCTTTCGACTCCGAGTGGAGAGAAGGGTCCGCGAAGCGCCCCTATTTTGCAACCACCCCCTCGCCGGTGGATAGTGCATTTGACCAGAGCATTGTCCGGCGGAACGGTCCATTGTCGGATTGAATCATCGGCCGGGGTCCCGAATATTCAGGGATGGCCGATGGTCAGTGGCCATTATTGTTACCTCCGGTGTCTGTGCGCCTTCGTCTTCGCCGGCGCGGGGTGGGGGAGAGAATGGACGCACTCGAAAATCTGGAGCGTGGACGGTCCCATTGATTCGACTCGTGCCTCGACCAACCCTGCCGGCACGCCGTGAATTATTGGCTTTAATTGTGTCCCCGGTAATGGCCGGTCTGCGACAAATTTCCGAGCGGCAAGCCGGCCGGAAACGCGACGGCCACGCGACCCATCGACGGTGGCCAAGAACAACGGACGCGTGAAATTCAGACGAATGGCGAGTTTCTAGTGACGAGAGGGATTTAATTGACAGAGGCTGCTGGTGATATCCCTTGACCTGGGAGTCGTTCACAGGGTTAGGGAGTCTGTGGGAGTCGACTTTGGAAGACTAGCATCGAGTGGGAATGATTAAAAATCTTGGAGGGGTTCATCGAAGAAGCTTTCATTCTGAGATTACGGAGAAGAAGGATATAGTGTATATTATTAGTGGATATTATATATACTGTTATATTAGTATTATTATAAATGTGAATAATATGTTCGTCGTAATTTCGTGACGAGAGATCTGTTGGTCAATGAGAGACATTTTCCTATCTTAGTTTTCGTAAAATTAATTATGAATTATTACTGGCTTAATGATAGAAACATATACATTAAAAGCAGTATAATAGAAACACGCAGATAACTGAATATTTAACACCGTATTCACCGCGGTATATTAAAATTATTAAGAGGAGAAATAAATTTCTCTTTCGCTCTCGTTTCTTGCAATTACTGCAACTACTTGAGTCGCTTTTATTTCGCATATAAACCCGCGTGATTACCTATAACATTGAAAATAATGGTGCTCTTATTAATGAATCTTTGCCTATTCACGGCTCAGCCTAATCGAATAATTATAATATAACGTATCGGGGAATGAATTAATGAATGATAATATCGTCGAACGAGCGATCGTTGATCGCTGAGTTTATTATGACGCGAATGCAGCGTGTATCCCGCTGCATTTGAAAATTCCGAAGGAATGCGCTAATTAAAGGCTACGTAAAACGATGTGTTCTTGTTCCGAGACAGCGAGCGAAATTAGGGAATTGCCGTCGAGACGTGTCGTTGGTGCCAGTCGGCGGTGCTGTTATCGAGCGGCAAATAAGGGCGATTAAGGCAATGGCTCAATTAAACGAATTAGATCATTCACAGATCGATCCGTAAGAATAATTGAGCGTCGACGTTATTGGTCGGTTTTTCTGGCCAACCCGCGTATTTATATATCGAGGGGGCCGTGGGAAGCGGCAATTCCGTCGCAATTGCCCAATCAACATTTACAATAACGATCAGCAGCTGGGATGAACATAGATTAAGCGCGGACAGCGCGGACCGAGCAGCTTGTTGTTCGCTCGATCACTCTATGCTTGGCTCGACCGATCGGATGATAGCGACTCTTTTAGACTTCGTTAGGCGAGCAGGTGTCGAAAGTTAGTTGCCATGTTACTGGTAAAATCAAGTATTTGTTACTGAGGGATTCAAGTATTTGTTAATAAAAACATTTAGTATTGGTTACTTGGAAAATCGAGTATTGGTTACTTGGAAAATCAAGTAATATTTGTTACTAATAAATTCAGGTATTTGTTATTTGAAAAATGAAGTATTTGTTACTGAGAAAATACAAGCATTTGTTTTTTAAAAAAATTAGTATTTGTTACGGAGAAAATGAAGCATTTGCTGCTGATGAATTCAAGTATTTGTTACTGAAAAAATCAAATATTTGTTACCGATAAATTCAGGTAGTTCTTACAGAAAAAATTAGTATTTCTTAGAAAAAAGTCAAGTATTCACTACCGACTAAAAACCATTCGTCCAGGGGCAAAGGGTTCGCGCTAACCACCCTAATTAACGAAAATCCCACCAACCCTCGCTTTCGCTTAAATTATCAACCACAAAGAACCGATTAAAAATACACCGCCGTCGAACCGCCTAACAGAAATCGCAAAATTACTCAGCACAGTAGCAACAAGTTCGCACACCCGTAAAACGAAGATCGCGTCAGATGTTCGAAAATACGAAAAATAAATTCCTTTGTGGAACCTTCGGAGCGCAGGCCCGGAACAAGAGGGATCATTTGATCGGCGGCATGTCGATGACTCCAGGAATAATAAATTCTTCTTCCCGAGGGTTCTCGCTGCAACATCTCGCCTCGCCGTTAAAACGCGGCCCGGGCCCCGTTGGAAGATTTACTGTCAGGAAATGTAGATTTTCGCCAAAACACGGAAAGCCCATTTCGACAGTTCGGCTACGGCGTGTAAGGCCCGAAAAAACTTTACAGCACCCCCGAGCGCCGCTCCTCCAGGGACGCAAATATGCTTTTTTTCGACGGCGCGCCTCCCTTCCGGAGGTTACTCTCTAGTTTTACGACTTAATGACTCCTCCAACCGACGAGGCATTCCGAAATTCCGACGAACCGCGCCGCAGTCCTTCACCTCTTTTTTTTTCTCGCTCCCCTCCCGTCGCGAACGAAAGGGCTGAGGGAACAATCGGGAACGGAATTTACTGCGATAGAAGGCACCGTGCTACGTCGATCGCCGCTCTCGTCGCCCGATCCGACTGTTCGACGACCACCACACCTCTTCCCTTCGAAGGTCGCCCTTTTCCTGCCCCCCGAGCAACAATGTTCGGCTCTCTCGACTCGAAATTGAATTACCTACTTTCGGAGGTAAGCCTCTGCAACGCTGGGACGCCGTGTAATCTTCAAGTGGCTCATTATCTCCATTTTTCAAGCCTTGTTTCAGCTCTCGGTTTCCTGTGGCGGTTTTCTTTTTCGAAAGCTCGTTCTGCTACACGGTGCCCCGCGATTCCGCTCGCAATTTAGTAGTAGATGCGTGGGGTAATCGCACACCTTATGTGTTCAGTAGATATTGAATCCTTCAATTGAATAGCTTGTGTACAAGGGGTGGTAACATCGGCTAACGTAACAGAACGATGTTAGCCTTCCTTAGACCGTCTTTAGACAGATCCGTGTTTCGCCGAAGTTTATGGCGGTGCTCGTAAAGGAATCTGTTGCATTTAGGGATCGACGAATGCACTCAGGAATGTCGAAGTTTCTATTTACCTTCTTATTCAATGCTTAGCGAGACCGATGAGTCAATTACCAGCCCTTGAGCTCGTGCAGTTTATTTATTATTTATCTTATTATTTAAGAATTTCTACTTGGAACTTATTCTTCCAATACAAGACAGCTTATATTTCACAAACCCTTTTCTTCCAGCCTTCGAATAAAAGGCTACCTTTTTACAGTTAGAATACTATAGCTATTTATACTTCATTGAGCAGGCTGATTTGATAAAAAGACATACTTCCTGTATTAAATACATACTGTATCTTGTATTAAGTATAACAAACCAAAAGTAGCATTTCCACTTCATTCTCCACTGTCCAATGCATTATAACTGCATGGACAAAATTCCTGCTCGGTCTTTCATACTAACGTCGCAAATTCAACGTCTTAACTTCTATATAATCGGTCACTGTCGAAGGAATGCTAGTCAGAGTCACCGGAAGCCACTATGCGACTTCATAGAAGCTCCTTCCGGTTGGTGCCGCGAAATTAAAAGGCGCGTGGACCGCGCGGCGTCGAAAGGGGATCGCAGGGCGAAACGTTTCTATAATTCAGTGCGGTGCCTACCGAAACGTCGATCGCTCGGGATCGAGGATCAGGGGCGGATAATGTATGTACCCTCTGCCGAGCGTGGCGCGAGAAGAGAGCGTCGGCGAGGCACGTAGCCGGCTCCTGTCTCCTTTTCTCACTCTCTCTCTCTCTTCCTCTCTGGCCTTGCGGAGGGTTTGCGGGGGTGCACCCCCACAGGCCAGCTGAGAAGAGGGGCAGCGCTGACCAACGCGAACGGACAGCTCTTGGCTCACCAGTAGACAAGTTGCCCCCGGCAGGCAAACTTGGGGCACCCTCGAAAAACGCCGTTTTTCGGAAACGAAGCCACCGTGTCTCTCGCGGCGTAGCTGCTAACAGTGAATCAGTGAACCGTAATTTTCCACGTCGATGTAATCCGGCATTGTATATTGCTCGACGAATTCTCCGTGCGCCGAAGTTGAAGTGAAATTGTAGTTCGACTTGATGAAGCGAGGCGCCGACGGATTGTCGGAGCTTTGAAGCGCGGGAGGCTCGCAGGGAGGCTGCCAGGTTTGTGCAAACGGAGTCAGACGGCCTTCAGATGGTTGTCGGGATCTGTCACTTCGGGATCAAGAGGAAGATGCGCGCGGACGCGAAGACGTCGTTCCGAATGCGTAAGCACACCGTTGAATTGGTAGAGTTAGCTCGGGGAATCGTGGTCGCGATAGGGGAAGAGTTGACGTGTCGTTACGTTGATGGATTCCTCTCGGCTCGAATCGAATAATTCGTGGATACCAGCATGCGTCGAGCTGGAAAGACGCTCGGCAATTTGTTTAAGAAACCTGGTCCCGCATGCGGCAACGTGGCCGCTGGAATTAGCCACCCCATGCTTTCTGAGTTTCTGCCGGTTTTATTCCGGACCCTCATGCCGGCATGATTGCTTTATCGCTGTATCATCTAGCCATCTATCAATTAATATTAACACCTTGAACACTCGCAGAGTGCAATTGTTTAACCAAGCTTCGAATGAAGCTCTTCGAAAAGCCATGATAAATAACCTTTTAATTTTTGACCAAGAAAAGACTACTATGAAATTTTTCTAGATTAATTTATTATAGAGGAAATAGCGTTTAAATAACCTGTAAACGTAATTTTTAACACGATGCATCGAGTGCATCAGCACGATGCAAGAGGGTCACTGCTTCGACGAACGTTTTTTCAAATTTCCTTTCATTAAGTACGTTATTTATTTTATTTAGAGGAAATACTATTTTCGATACTTGATTATATTAATTTTTATAAAAGGGGTAATTTCTAGGGGTTGCAAGAATAATTGCATAGTAAAGATGGCTTCACGCGAGCAGTGAATGCTCGGTTGGTAGGGTTCCGAATGCAAAACCAACCCCCTTTTCTGTGATTAGACCGGCGCGGAACGATTGGGGTTGCTTTTAGGTCGAGTAGGGGTGTCCCGCCATTTTAAAGTCCCCACCCCTGTTCGTTTGTAGCAGCTTCTTCAGTCTCTGCTCACCCCATACGCTCCAGATTATCCTCGAACGCACTCGAATACCACTCTCTCTCATCCCTCTTCCGCTGATCTCGTTGTATCTTCTCGAAAATTTCCCAGCCCGGTTTCAACCCCTGCACGCGATACGATCCGTCCTGTCGCGATATCGACGACCGCAATCCTCGTATGCTAATTGGACTAATAATTCATAAATTTTAATGAAATATCGGCGAGCACTTGCGGTGTTTCCCATCCCGAGGCTTATAATGATAGTTTAATAGGATTAGAGCGGAAGAAGTCGAATGTCAGTCACGCTTTGCATTATGGCCGGATTTCTCGAGCCCTCATCGATTTTTCCGCGGAGGGTTGCTCACGAAAAAACAATGCACCAGTGTCCCACAAATGCACAAAACTGCAATATCCTTGTAAAATTTCAGAGGGTGCACTGAAGAGCAAATTTTAGTTCCCCTTGGCACTTTTTACCATTTCGATGTTCCATCATCCAGTTCGCATAAGCTGCATAGTAATTCCGAGTCTCGTTATCACATATACAAATGTAACAAGTCTTTAAATATCAAATTATTTCAGTATAAAATGCTTTAAATATAAAATTCATTGAATATAAAATTCTTTAAATATAAAATTCTTTAAACATAAAATTCTTTAAATATAAAATTCTTTGAATATAAAATTCCTTAAATATAAAATTCTTTAAATATTCAATATTTTCTCTCCTACATTTATAAATAAAGCTTATTCGTTAAACCTCGTAGTATAGCAATTAAACTAAAAATATTACAGCCTCTTATTTCTAATACGTACGAATGCCATAATCATCATTTTGCAATGACTTTACAGCCTAGAATAATTATAAAGAAATGATGAAGAATACCCCCGTTATCAAAATGAAAAGAACTTTCCGGTTCAGGAAACTGCTGCTCGCAGCGGACAGCCTCCCGGTAATTTTCGAGAATAATGGAGTAGGGGTGGCGAGGCACGTGTCGATAAATCCCACGGAAAATCTAATTAAACCGGCCGCTGAAAAACTGGCTGCCCCGGAGCGTCGCGGAACTTCGGAACGAAACTCTGCTCGTAATCTTGGGAGGGCACCTTATCAGATCGTTATCAGCCGATCTGACCGCGTTCCTGCTTCTGGGTTGGTCACGACCGGGGGCCCAATGGCCCTCATACCTTCCCTCGCCGCCTCCCCTTTCCCTCGATGCGGGCCTTACTTCGTACAGTACCTTAATTAAGCGTTATGACTTGAATTCCTCGTTAAGCGAACACGTAGCCCTCCTCGTGGCGTGCACGATCCCCGTGGAGTTTGTTACAAATTTGTAGCGAAATGAACCCGGAAAAAATGCTGTTTATCTTAGCTATCTTTACCGTACACCCTCGCTATTCATTCGGAATGCCTCATCACTCTCTGAACACCCTACCGGTGAAACGATCGTCCGATACAAAGAGTTCTTCAACTACGAGATTTCCCATGACGATTAAAAAATTGATGGTCTATTATAAAAATTTATTCTTATTATTATTTTCTTGTTAAATTACTTCGCAGTCGGAGAATTTCGTCAGATCAAATACCAATATCCTGAACGTATTTATTTGTTAACTAATGCTTGAAATAAAACATAAAATGCTGGAAATTATATTGCAGAACTATTCATGATTTTTGTAGAAGTGTTATAGAATTATTATAGTAGAATTTAATGCAGTGAGATATTATAGAAATATTATAGAACAATTATAATTTATATCCGTATTTTTATACAATCTTATATAATTATTATATAATTATTACAATAGAATTTAATATACTAGAAATACTGGAAATAAATATTGGAAATAGAAATTGCACGGATCACGAAAGAATATCAAGGGAGAATTCGAAGCGACTCTAACAGGCAGCAATAATATTTCCCGTTCGGCCGTCAGTAGCAAAATGGCGCTCGAATTAATTAATTACATCTCTGCCGGCGCTGGTAACCTAACTCGATTTCGCGCAATTGAGTTGTTCGTTCCGGGGCACCCAATCCACCCGGCGTACCTTCGTTTCCTCGCTTCCGAGCCGGCGCGGCATGTTATCGATATTTGCACGCTACGATAATTGTCGAGGTTCAACTTTATTCGAGCTCGCGGGGGAATTAATGGTATCGGCTTCGATCTGCCTCAACTCTTTGTTCACCCGTGCGTTATACATTTCGACAGCGACATTTTATTGGACTGTAATACGCCGAAGTCTCTGGAAAATTGAACAGTGCAACACGTTCAATGCAATTCCGAATGATCTCGCGGTGCAATTTTTTCTAAGCAAGCTCTAATCAAAAATCGAACTGGAACAATGCCATGCCGACCTTTAAACCTTGTCAAACGTGTACGCAAAAGCTGAGTTTCATTGTTCTTTTCATTTCTTCAAGAAAAATTCGTAAATGTCCACTCTTTTGATTTGCGAAGCGAAATATCCCCTAACTTGCATAATAATTATTTCTAACGAAACTTCGATTAATAATTAAATGAAAAAATGTTATACTATTCTACAGACCTTGTAGAACACGTATGCGAAACTTAGTATCCCTCGCTCCGTTTAGTTCCACTGGAAAAAATGTCAAAGTTTTTCTCCGAGCGGGGTGCAGCTGAGCCGTGGTTGAGGCCATAAAAAAATTTCAGCGCCATACTAAATCGTTACTATTTTCTCGTTGAATCGCCGCGCTCGGCAAGCAGGAGGTGCACAGTTCCCATAAGAAGGCGCGTCAAGCGAACACGCGTATCCACCGGAAACTATGTCCTTATGTCTTGTTGCTCTTTCCGTTCCTCCTCGCTTCCTCCTCTCCTCTCTCTTTCTCTCGCGTTCTCTCTCGTTCTCTGTATATATACAGCTGGCCAGGCAGTGCCAGAAGCACTCTCGTTGGATATAATATATCGTCCGGATTAGCGGAGCCCTCTTATTGTTTTCCACTCTTGCGAAGATCCTCGCCCACCCCCGCGCGGCCCCGCCAGCCACCGACGAATCGTATCCTCGCCTTTCTTTCGCCTCTCGCCGGCGTCCTTAGTTATAACTTAATTACAAGAAAAGCTGCTCGTATAGACCGGCCGGCCGGCCGGCTGCCTCCGAGCGATATATATTAGATTTTCCATCATTAGAAACTTTTTGCGCCGGGAAATTATATCCCGGAGGGCGGGTCTCGAACGGAATCGATTCGCCGGCTTCGAGTTTCGGAGAGGCGATTATCTTACACGGAACAGGTTCCCGAGACTTCGAGAATTAAGGAGACTAATTACCAATTAGTCCACCGGGGACTTCTATGCAAAACGAAGGTTGTCGAGTTGTAAAAACCATAAGCCATCCCTCTGATCATTATTTCAACAAGAAAATTAAAAGAGACTGAAAACGTTAACTTCTATTTATTATTCAATTAACGCACAATTCTTGCCACGAACGCTAAAAATCGCGAGCAACGCGCCAGTGTGCATCTCCAGACTGCATCGACAAGCTCTGCGAGCAGTATAACCGAAAAACAGAGCCCGTTATAGCGATCGCGCGCACGAGAACGACGTCTAAATCAATCGCGGTGGCAGTCACGGTCGCATAATTCGATTGATTAAATTTCCACGGCGGCCGTCAAATTAGAATCCGGCCATAAAGCACGCAGCGGGGACACCGACGTCGATCCTCCCGTGTAGGATCCACGTAGGATCGACCCGGGATCGTGAGGCAGGATCGTGAGGATATTGGCCGATAGACCGGGACGACGGCGACGTCGCCGCGACGCGACGCGGTGATATTCGAGATGTTGATTGCCGACAAACCTCTCTAATTACCGCGTAATTATGAGCGTCAGCCCGCAAACACCGCCTTGTAACGCACACAGGATCTCTCTCCGGCTGGGCATGGCCGGTCGCGGTTAATTGTCAGGACTACGGAGAGAGAGAGAGTCCGAGGGACCGGCGGCATGTCGGCGGCACGGCTATTGTGCCAATTAAGGCGAATTTCTGTCGTTATTATTTTTTAATGGATTATACACGCGACCCCTCGCCATTTGCATTCGATGAATATTTCATTTGCACCGGTACACGCCGGAAACCCGATTAATTAATCGAACCGGGCCCGATCGAATTTAGAGGTCGCTCTCTGGAAATCATTTTTACTCCAACCAGCGAGCATCTTGTTCTTGCCAGGGATTTCTTGGCAGCAAGTTGGCTAAAAGAGTTCGATTTGCGTTTGTTGAGTGTCTTTGTTCTTGCGAATTTGTTGTTAGTGGACCGCGAGATAAGAATCTTAAATAAAAATATAGTAATGGTATAGTTTAGTAATTTTGAGAAGTCGAAAATGGTGTAATAATATTGGTGAACTCTTCCTACGATCTCATAATTTCATATTTCAGCTACTGAGTTTTGCCATAAATGTTAGTGGTACGCGGTTTTTCTTGGAAATGCATTTGTTGCAAGATGCAGGTGCTGTTTTATATTCTTGCTTAATTGTTTCAGCGATAGGAACATGTTAAGCATTTTTAGATTGTTCAAATGCTCGTATAATTTTGCTCTTTATCTGCTTATCTTCAGTATAATTGCATGAAATTTACTACAAATATACTACACAAATTGCGGCGACCATAAATTAAATAGAAACGATTCCCCTTTGAAGCTTTCAAGGACGATAAGACAATATAAAAGACATAAAATTCGCGACGCAGACAACGCATCGCGCCATAAATTTAAGAACACGCGCATTCGGGTCCAGATAGACCCCACGATCGCTTGGCAGGGTCAGGAACCGGGTCTTCTCGAATTGACTCTCGACGATCCAGTAAAGTGTGACCATCAAGCAACATTTATGAAAGACAATGGGCCAAGAATTTCTCGGAGCAAGCTGCGTTACATTGTTGGCAACGCGCTGGTTAATTTTTGCATAGAAGCGCGGAGGTCCCAATCAAAAGCTCGTTAATCAGAGGATGTCTGGGCGTGAGACCGAGCCGCAAATCGCTCGGAAGGGCGGGCAGATCGTCGAATCGGGTCGCGCGGGTCGGCGCGGGTCCCGTCGAGCTTCGCACGTACCTTATTACGGTATTTTCGTTCGAATTACCGTGAAACTGTGCAGACACGTACGCCGGGTCGTAGCGGGAGGACGTTTCGCCGCACGTAGAGGAGAACGAGGGGCCATTAACGGCCTCGTAGGGACGCGTACGCGGACGTTTCGCCCGAGGGGGTGGCTTTCCGGGCGCGCTCTGTCCGGTTAGGCGAGGACGGGGCTGCGCGGGCGGCGGTGGACGTAAGTGCTTCACGCGGCGAAGGTAATGGAGTCGACTTATTCGTCAGGAAAACGCCTCGACCGGGAGCAATTGAGACGAACCGAGCGACGGGAGAAGAATGGCCACGGAACGTCCTCGCGGTCTGCGACGAATCGCGCGCGATTAACCCTCTTCTGCCTTGCGATTTCCTTCGCGCCGACGACGCGGGAAAAATATTTTTGCATTCGCTGAGGATCGATGAATGTACCCAGAAATTTTCAAGTGGCTACGTTTCTTAGTTTCCGTGCAAAAAATTGCAAAAGCTCTGAGTCTGGACTCGCTGGAAATGGTCCAATTTTGACAGACTTTATGGTCGCGTTTGCGGTGCTGTAAGTTTAGACATAATTGTTAATTTGGGGTGAAAAAAATATTTTTACATTCTTTGGAGATTGGAAAATATATCTGCAGAGTGTCAAGTCAATACACTATCTGGTTTCGACGTAAATTCTAAAATTCGTGCTATCTTGTGGATACTCTAAAAGTGGTCCAATTTATGCAGATTTTTATGGTCGCGGTTACGCCACTGTAACTTTAGACAAGGTTGCGAATTGTCGATTTAGAAAATATTTTCATATTCTTTGAAGATTGAAAAATATATCTGCAGAGTGTCAAGTCGATGCACTTAATAGTTTCGATGTAAAAAATTCTAGAAATCGTCCCACCCTATCAACGTTCGAAACATGATTCGAACTACTTCAAGCATTAGGGTCACAGTTTCGCCATTGCAACTTTGGACACGGTTATCATACTGTCCCGACAAAAATACTTCTGTGTTCTCTAAAAACCGACAAATATTCCAAGTTTCAATTCCATACGCATTTTAGCGTCGTTAAAGAAATTCCCTCCATCAAAAATTGCTCGATCAGAAGCGTTTCCAGCATTCCCTAAAAACCCTCGGGAATTCCAGCGAACCAAACGATGCAAACGAACTAAAAATCGCATGAAACGTCCAGCAATTCGACACGTTGAATTACCTCCGTTGACCATCACAAATGCATAACATTTCATTCCTGGACGCGAAGGCAGCTCGCACGTCGCCGTAAATTACGAGGCCATTTTTGAATTGCCACGAGCCAAGGCCCGCTCTCTAGCAGAAGAAGGGGTTGTAGATCTCTCGGCGTCGATGGCGCGCATCCCCGAACGGAAACCGATAAAGGGGTGGCTCTTTTATGCATCGGATGCGCGCCACGCGACCTCCAACTCTTCCCCTCATCAATTTCAAATAATTCCTCCGGCGACTATTTCTTCCCTCGACTGTATCCACCGATGTCTCTGCTGTTTGTCGCAGCCCCTGCGCCCCTGCACCGCGCTCGAGCCTCCAGAATGCCCCTGAACTCGAACCCCCGAATCACAGCGGCCCGCGAGCAATTATTTCGGAATCCATCAGTTTCGGGATTAAGCGTTTCGAGAGCGATTATCGGAGCCCGGGGGCCGATGATCGATCGATCCGACGCCTTCCCGAGCGCGCGGACGCGCCACCGAGAAGTCTAATTGGACGGAACGCAGCCGGGTACGTTTTTGCGATCGTATTATCCTCGTTACGGTCCCCGCGAAACATCGCCGATTCCTGGAAACCCCGGGCCGACGGGAACGATCTGGTTAGCCTTTATGCCTCGAAATTATCGAGGCCACGTTGCGAGCGATCGTTTGCTACGGGGTGCAGGTGAAAAAGGTTCCCTCGGAAAGGCTGACGATTCTCTGCCCGATATTTCGACCCCTTCGTTACCTAGGAGAACTTCGTCCTCGAAGCTCGCTCGGATCAATTCGGAGCGCTCGGGTGTTCGGATAATGGAGCAGTTGTTTGGTTACGTTTGCGGTTTAATCGCTGGATCATCGATTTTTGTGCAAAATAAAAGTCGTCTGAATGAATTGTGGTAGACAAGAGGGAAGTTCCATTCTTGAATCATTTTTAAAGGTTCTGTACAGTGCGATGCTCCATTGTTCAATTATTTTAGTACCTTCTGTTTTAATTTTGATATTGTAGAATTAAATATATCAGTATGTTAGTTATCTCTTATCCTTTGCAATCAAACAATTTTTACTTGCACAAAGACTCGCATTAATTAATCGATTGACTTTTCGCTTTCATTCTGCCAAAAACTCTAAAATCTACTAATTTTAAAAGCGTTTTCAATAGACATCCACGGACTATTCTATAAAAATATGAACATCCCGGTGTGCGGCGATTAATTTGAAATTAAAATCCTCCCTCTCACCCCCAGGGGATAGAATGATCGAGGCAGTAAACTCCGAAAACATACTGACAGCATCTCGCTCGCCAGCCTCCGGAGTCATTGGACGCGTAGAAATCGAGGGCTGCAACCCTTTCGCGGGTGGAGCGAGGCTGATAATAAGAGAGAATGCTCGCAACCACCCCTTACGGTCCGCAGGGGGCAGGGGTTCGTTGGACAAGGCGGTCGCCATGGAGACGTAAGATCAAGTGGACAGAGGGGCGGCGAGCGGCGGCGTTGCGGGGGTGGGTTGATTTCTTCATAACGGCCGCCATTATCGCGCCCTCCGACCGTGTGCCTCCTCCTCCTCGGCTCCCTCCCTCCTCCTCTCTCCCACGCACGCTCATTATGTCCCGGGCCGGAAGGGAATATTCTTGTTTTAAAAATAATCGCCGGCAGCCGACGCCGGCCCGCGAATGGCGCCGTTTGTAATTGGAAAAAGTCTCGGCTCACGTGCAAGAACGCTGTTTCCAGCGGCTGCGTTTCTTCCACCCTTTCGCTGCACACCCCGATTCCAACCCCGCACGGTCTGCTCTTGGTCTTAGAACCTATCCCGGGCGTTCCGAGCTGTTCTTTCGAGGATTAAGATTTCGCTTTCTTGGAATCGTTTGACGGACCCTTGCGAAGTCGTCTCGCGAATTCTTCTCGCGAAACTGGCTTAGGGTTGATTTGAGAGGAGAGGGTGCTGTTATGGTCTTTGATGTAATTTATATTTGCGGAAGCTGGGCGCTATTCGGCAGGGGGTGGTCTGTTGTTTTGGGAAATGTTGAATCACTGGTGTGGATTTTTTAGTCAACTACTATTATTATTATTATTATTATGTATTATTATAATATTGTTATTATATATATTGTTATTATTATATTATCATCATTATCATATACAATTATTGTTAGAGCATTATTACTTTGGGTTTGCATTTTAAAGAAACTTTGTAGATTCTTTTCTAGTACGACACGGTCGTTTATAATAGTAGTTGTTTATTTGATTGATTTATATTCAAGAAGAATTGTATTCATTCCTGACTGCTCTAAACCAGATAGTTATGTTTGGGAGGGACTATTTTATACACCTATGGTGCGATACTTTGCAGAATCCTTAGCCATGCACTGTTTCTATTACAGTATTTCTATACTACAAAGTATCACGTCTCACAGATACGCTTCATGGTCGCGGTTGAGCGAGTGTAACTTCAGACACGGCTGTTAATACCTGATAAAAAAAATATTTTCACATTCTTTAGAGATTGGTGAATACACCTGCAGAGTGTCAAGTCTATATCGCTCCCGGTTTCGACGTAAGAAATTCTAAAATTCGTGCCACCTTGTGGACACTCTAAAAGCGGTCCAATTTATACAGACTTTTATGGTCGCGGTTACGCCATTGTAACTTTAGACAAGGTTGCGAATTATCGATTTAGAAAATATTTTCATATTCTTTGAAGATTGAAAAATATATCTGCAGAGTGTCAAGTCGATGCACTTAATAGTTTCGATGTAAAAAATTCTAGAAATCGTCCCACCCTATCAACGTTCAAAACATGATTCAAACTACTTCAAGCATTACAGACTGCAACTCTAGACAAGATTGCAAATTTTAGATGAAAAAAATACTTTGATATTCTTTATAGATTGAAAAATATGTCTACAGAGTGTCTAGTCGATACACTTGTTTTCGCCTTAAAAAATTCCAAAATTCGTATTACCGGGAGAGAAAAATCAGAGTTTCATTCCCCATCGCTATTCATGCCCGTTGTGTCGGCACGATTTCCAGCCCCATAGTAGTCGGGGGTTGGCAACGCGGTTTCCATATCGGCCGGTCAAGGGTGGTGCATACGTATTACAAGATGGTTCTTAAAAATTGATGAGAGGGCCGGCTCCACGCAAACTAGATGTATCCAGATGCCGCATCTGGTATTCATGGTGGTTCCTCGGCCGAAGGTAGGAAACGCGGAGAGAGAGAGAGAGAGAGAGAGAGAGAGAGAGAGAGAGAGAGAGAGAGAGAGAAAGAGAGAAGTGGCCGGCGTGACTCGGCCAGACGAAAAAAATGGAAAAGTCGAGGAACGCGTACTTACTGCGAATTCAGCGCGATTAGAATATATCGCGACGGAAATGGCGGCACCGTTCCCCGGAAACCGCAGCCTCGAGAGCCGACTCTGCGGGGGCTGTGCGGTTGAACCACCCCCGCAAACCAACGAAATGTCAGCATTAATATTTCAGCCGTCTCTTGTGCTGTAGCGCCGGCCAACGGTCGCCTCTATGCTTATTACACTTATTGTATCGCGGCGAGGTTTAAATATTAAAATCTCGTTTCCCGGCGAAACCGGCCGGCCACCACGGAAGAACGTGGATCGATCCGATTTTGGTCGCGATTCCTCGCTACTATGGCTGACCTAAAAATTCTCTGAACCGCGAAATGATCGTCGCTAAAAATTTCCTAACGATAAGTCGCATTTTACAATCGTTACACGGCACTGTGCAATTAATTAGGCGGTCAGAGAGCTCAGTAAAATTCTCAAGCAAACTCTTTGTCGTTCAAACTGTCTACATGAAACGATAATTGCTTTGGATAGAAATTAACATCGAATTAACAATTTTTCCGTGGCAAAGAAAAATAAAAAATTACAATGCATAAAGAATAAATTGTACATCAGAATTATACCAAGCTACATAGACTTGAAAATTCGAACCCAAATCAATCAATGAATTAATTAATTTGTTCCTCCGATTGATTTCGGAGTGATCAAATAATGACTTTTTTAAACAAAATAAGCAGAGTTAAGGCCGCTGAAGTAAATAGTCGCCGGTAAAGCGGCTAAGGAAATGCAGTCGGACTCTGCAATTTAGAAAATAGGGGGTGAGTTAGCATCGACCTATGCGCTTCCATCGTACCGTGTCCGTGGCAAGCACAGTGGCCGTCCTCACCTGTCCGCAACGCCGACAAGTATCTGCACAGGTGTCCTGTGTGCATAACCGATCGGATACGTGCGCGATGGTTCCGCCACTTGCAGGCTGACCTTTATGAATACTAAGGGAGAAGGGGTTGCACGCGATTCCGGCCTGTCAGAAGCCGGTCGTGCCGAATTAATAAGTGACTGGTTAGCTAACCGCGCGGCGGAACTCCGAGGAACCGATGTCTGTCTATCCTCGACACGAGAATATCAATGTCGTTGGCTGACACGTCGTCCGAGCTGTCGACGGATGATCGATTGCGAAATCATCATTTATTAACGCCGTAATCATTCCACTTATAAAATCGACGACTGCGGTACACTGATTAGCGGAAATGATCGTGGGAACTGCAGCATTCTGTTAGAGAGCTCCATAGACATTTATAATTTCATTTAGCAATCCTTTTTCAATATATTTTCGAAGGCAGCACCCTTATACGTGCCAGTTTATTTATTAATGTTAATAAAATATATGAGCATTCAATGAAATTCATCAGTCCGAGTGTTAATCAATGCAAGTTGCATGTGCATCGTTTGGCAAGTTTTGCATCTTTTGATTGTAGATGAATGAAATCTTTGATTAGTTAATTAATAATAATAATTAATAGCAATTTGATTACTCCTTTATTGCATTATAAAGGTTAATTAGAACCTAGTAAATCGAAATTACTTCCCGACGACCCAGTGTACCGCAAAAATTCGTAAATTTTTTTAAAAAAATCCCCCCCTAGTTCTTTTGTCAAACAATTGTTTAGAGCCGCGCATCATGGCTGCCGGGGAACAGTAAAAGTGAAAACGCCGGAGCCGATTCGGTTTTCATCGCGGCAGGAGCCGATTTTCCGGCCGGCTGTAAATGAGATAAGGTGTTTAGGGTGTTTTCCGCGACGGCGCCGTGAATACGGTAGTAACTAGTTTACGATCCTCGAGAGGCTTCGGAGCTCGGAGGGTCGTATTTATCGAAGTCCGCCTTTAAAATCGACTGTCGCCGGTCCGGTCTCGCGACATCGATTAATCGCGGTAGAAAAATATTTCCAGGTTAATTCGATTCTCTTCTTCTCCCCGGCGACATTATCATTCGAACGATTCTGGATGACACTGATGGAGGATCGAGCATTCGCGACCGGGTATTTATGGATCGTATCGACGGCTGCTTAATCGATCGACGGCTGCTTAATCGATCTCGTCGTCTCAGTCGTCCGATTTTTTCGCCGGTTTTTCCGCCAGAGTATCGGCGAAGCACGCCGCGCCGGGGGCGTTATTGCGCTCGTGACTAATGCGCCGCGGAAAAAGTCGATCCGCGAGCGGATACAGCCGAACGAGGTCGGTGTTCATATTTAATGTAAGCGTGTGCCAGTTTCCTCGAGCGGCAGTCCTTCGTTTAATAATGAAAACGAGCGCATCAAGGATCCCGCATTGTTCGCTTTCCCGAGTCGCGGTACAATCGCCGGATTGTTCTCCGCGGCTGCCTTTTCGGGACGAGCTTTGCTTCTCGGCGATCATGGCAGACGGTCGATGTGCTTCTATTCTCGGATTACACGGTACTATTCGGTGATTGTGACTGCGGGCTCAAAGATATCGAAATTATTACCGAGGAAGAGCTGCATTACTCGGAGCCGTATTCTGCGCGTTTTTCTTCAACCCTCGGGTGGCATGTAATATTAGAAAAATTGTAACTCGGAAACTAGCGATACTATAGAGACCCGAAAATTTGAGAATGTAATTTGAACATTCCAGAACACTGTCTGCTTTACTAGAGCTCGATATCTCACTTGCAAGTGCGTCGAATTAATTGTTAATCTTCTCTTTTTCCGAGGGCGTATTCTAAGCGTTTTTCTTGAACCCTCGGGTGACATGCAATTTTGGAAAAATTGTAACTAGGAAACTAGCGATACTATAGAGATCCGATAATTTGAGAATGTAATTTGAACATTCCAGAACACTGTCTGCTTTACTAGAGCTCGATATCTCACTTGCAAGTGCGTCGAATTAATTGTTAATTTTCTCTTTTTCCGAGGGCGTATTCTAAGCGTTTTTCTTCAACCCTCGGATGATATACAAGTTTTCAAAAACTGTAAGTCAAACACCAGCGATACTATAGAGACCCGAAAATTTGAGAATATATTTCGAACATTCCGAAACATCGTCTCCTTTATTAGAACTCCATATCTCACTTCTAAGTGTCTCGAATTAATTTCTCTTTTTAAATAAAACCTAGCTCATTTTCAGTCAGCGAAGAGTTAGCTTCCTATGAGATTTTTTTGCGAAGAAAGTATGGCACGCTTCGCAGTCGCATTTCCTAGGTTCATTTGCAACCTAAGTTCAATTTTTTGGGTTCCAAAAGCTGAACACGGTGTCGCTGGCTACGGAATTGAAGTTTCAAATACGACCTCGCGAGCGCGAATCTTCGAAGGAAACGCTGCTCTTTTATCAGCAACATGTAACCA
>CM052156.1:5165352-5192811 GCA_028455555.1 Augochlorella aurata | reverse complement strand
TCTCTCTCTCTCTCTCTCTTTCTCTCCTCTCCTCTTAGCTACGACCGGTTCAGGATTTCCGAGAGTCCGGTCCAAGCGCCGATTTTTTGCGATTGTTCCCTCGCGAGCTTTGTTAGCATCCCGGGGCCCGATCCGTCGCGATGCTTATTTTTCGATCCGGGGACCACGCTTTTGATGCGGCCCCGATCGACGACCAAGGTCGGCCACGAACAATGCGGCCAGACGCCGAACGTTCCGAGGCTTCAACCCTCCAGGTTCGCCGCCGCCTGGGTCCCCGGAGACCCGTCGCGTGTCCGACATAACTGCACTCGAAGATTGCCCTAATTATCCGCGCGAACGATCGATAACTTATTGAATTCTGCTAACGAAAGTATCTCAGAAGTGAATCGGCTCCTTCGCAGAACAATCGTCGCGACATTTTCTATTCTTTTACGAATTGCAGACCTAAATCTTCTCAACGAACGACATCATCTAATCCAAAACTCATTTAACGCACTTTCAACCCCTTTGCCGTACTTTCTTCACAGTTAAATGAATTAAAACCGTTTCGATTATGGTAATTTCTTAGGCAAGATAGAAAATTGATTTATCAGATTTTATAGTAATAATATAATAAACATATAATATAATAATAAATAATAATATAATAATCGGTGAAAATATTAAAAGCATTTTAGAATGAATTAAACGATTAATTATTAAAAAGAGAAGGTTCTAACCTCGATTTCTTGCAGTGAACGCAAGCAATTTTTATTTCGCATGAAAAAACGGTAGAACAAAGCCGCGTTCCGACTTGAAAGAACCGAATAACATTCATACTTAACGGCGCATTACTGGAACAGACTCATCAAGGCGCGTCGTTGAAACGGTTACTGCACCGTCGACCGAAGTCCCCGGCGATCGAACATGTGCCATTCAGCATTCCGTTAATTAAAATTACAAATTCTGCATGTAGAGTTGCGGCAAGAGCCGCATAGCCCTCGCAGTCCTCCATAGCTAAGAGACAGAAGAGCGTAGGCCGAGCGCGCGTTGTTCGGCTGCCGCCGCTAACGAATTGCCGATAATTAACTCCCGGGGCTGACATTCGGACGGTTCTCTCGAATCGACGTGGTTGCGAAACCCGGCGGGAACTCGCCCAGGCTATGATTCGGAATGCAAGTAGCCGCGATCGATATGATCCGCGGATGCTAATCGAATCTGCTAATCGTTTATTCCTGCGTCGTACAGGCACACCTGTTCGACCGATATGGTCAGACCAGAGATTCTTTTAACGCGGGCTTCATGGAGATCACTCGAACGGAGAGAACGGCCAAGTCCCTCATCATACTTTGTAATGTAAACTCCCGACGATATTTTCTTCGTTCTTTGTCCCGTTCCTTCTTTTTTTATTGTCCGGCGACGCGGTCCCCGAGCGCCTCTTAATAACGTCGCGATAATCGAGAAACTCCGGCTCGAATACCCTTTTTTCGCTTCGCTCACGGTAATCTACGGGTTAATTCGCCTACACCTGTCGATCCTTATCCCGGCGACCCGATATCCATTGTTTCCGGCACCTTTTCTTCCAATCCAGGTGCGAAACGATCGGACACCGACGCTGGAAATTCGGTTCTCGCGCAAATTCAACTGCTTCGTCCTACTTTATGGTCATACGATTGAATTCGTTTACACCGTTCGACATTTTGATCAGGCTATAAACTGGATTTGTTAGAAATATATTGCATTATTTTAATGGATTTTAATGGATTATAAGAGACTCTATAATTCTATCAATTTTATCATTTCCACCGCCATAGTGTTAAGTATGCTAGTGTGAATTCATTTACACCTTTCAACATTTTGATCAGGCTATAAACTGGATTTGTTAGGAATATATTGCATTGTTTTAATGGATTTTAATGGATTTTATTGGATTATAAGAGACTCTATAATTCTATCAATTTTATAATTTCCACCGCGGATATAGTGTTAAGTATGCTACTGTATTATATTTAAATCAAGAAAATTGATTAAGAATAGAATATATATATATATATATATGTACTTTACGCGTGTGTAAGTCAATGCAGAGAATTGTTATTAAAAAACGAGCTGATTTCGTTGCCTGCGATTGCTATGAAGTCTGAGCGTCTTCAGGTGTTCCGAGCTTAACGAAGCACAGAAAATCTGTCCGTATCATTACTGTGTCATTACACTCGGAGACGCAACTAGTAGGTCAATAGAAAAAGAGCCAGTGAGAAAAAAGGTAATTGATCAGAAAAAGAGCTAATCGATCGGAAAAAGAGCTGATTTGTCGGAAAAAGAATTAATTGATAAGATAAACTCGCTTAACACTGTTCAAAGTCTCAACCACATTCCACCATTTCAATTACTATAATTACTGAGCGTTTTCTGATATTTCTAGCATAAATCATGTTCAGAAAATTGACCAATGTCATTACTTAAAGTATAATTTAATAGTTGAGTAGAAAAAGAATGAATTAATAAGACAAATTCTCACTTTTGCAAGTGTCAACTTCATTTTGCCAATTAAATTAGTATGATTACTTGATCGCCTTCTGGCATGTAGAGTTTAAACAATGCTCTAAAAATATGCTATTAATGCTATTATTACTTTAAATATGAATTAATAATTCAATAGGAAAGCAACCAATTGATAAGATAAATTTCTCTTATCACTCTCCCAAGCGTTCACTCCATTTTACCATTTGAATTACTATCATTTCAAGCATAAACGATGCTGAATAAATTCACCATTACACAAAGAGTATGAATTAATAACTCGGTAGAAGAAGAGCTACTAATTGATTAGAAGAATTCGCCGAGAAGAATCCCAAGTGACGAGCTCATTTCCTCGCTCAGAATTGCTATGCAAGCTGCGCCGCGTCTTCTGGCGTCCGAAGCCTAAATGCTTCCCGCAAATCGTCACCCCGCAATCAGCAGGCTCGATTCCGAGAATCAAGATCCACCTGTTCGAGCGAGATCGGTTGGTAAAAAGGGGTAAGGTGAAACGGGAACGTTGTCGAGCCCGTTAACGAGCGTTTCCACCAGACGCAGCCTCACTTTGTTATGCGGACCGAGGGTGACAACGAGGACTGGCTTTGAATGCCGAGGAGCCCGAGGAGCTGTCGAGGGATTCCAGGGCCCTCCGCGAAGCAAATTCAAATTCCGTGGCGAGGCTTTCCCGGGGATTTTCCGATTTTTATCGGCGACCCACGCACAGCCCGCTGTCCCGTAAACGGAATATGCTGATTCGCCCGACTCTGCTCTGCTGACTTCTCCTTCGCTCCGTTTCGTTCCGCTCGAGCACGATCCCGGACCCCTCTCTCCTTCCGGCGACGATTAGGCGAGTCGAATTGTTCCTCTAGGATTCACCGGGAAAGAGAGATTGAAACTCGGTTATCACTGTTCGTCGCCGACAATTGACCACCAAAATTTTCACAAAATTGAAGCAACTTAATGAATTGAAGCAAAATTAGAAAGTTAAAATTGATCATAGGGGATGGAATTAGAACCCTTTTGCATCCGAAACATCCTAATCAAATTCAGTTTGTTCGGATATATTATAATGAAAATGAATTTTCAAAATTGTTATAGAATCGTTGATCGCTGGAACATTGCTTCTGGATTCTTTCTTCTAATTGTTAAGATTTTAATACTTTGATTAGGTGGGTGGTAGCGGAATAATTTTCACAGATTTGAAAATTTATTTTTACGTTGATCTATTATATTTTCACAATTATTTTCGTAATTATATCTCTAAAAAGTAAGGTCTCTGACACGTGATCGATGCCGTGCAATTTAATTTGTCGATTTGAGTTCGATTAAATGAAGAATTTTCATTGTAAGATATTTTTGAGATCGTTAGTCCGAAAGGCCAAGTGTTAAACTTTATAGATGTATTTGTTGGTTGTTCAAGAGTAATTTTCTTCGATGCAAAAATGTCGTCAATCTTGTTTAACGATAGGGTTAACAATAGATTTAACGGCTACTGTGCAGTGATCAACTTAATATTTATCAAACAAGATTATATTAAATCTTTTCATTAAAAAACAAACGATTTGAAAGAACGATAAAATCTAAACATGAAGTTAATTATGCCATTTATAATAAAAATGTCCAAGGAAAATATCAAACCGCAAAAACATTAAACAAACTGAAGACTATCCCTACGTTCCTTCGAATTGACTAGAATAATCAAGAAATACATCTCTATAGATATTTCTTTTGCATAAAGATCCGCAGTATAGTCATCGCGCAGTAAGCGACTGGCACAACTGCGCGCTCCTATTTCCGCAAAGTCGATAAAAATAAGGCTGCAGCGTTCGACATAGTCGCTAATCGAGCCGGAATGATTTCTGGTAACTCCGATTGCGGTTAAAGTCCCTAGCTCGCGGCGGACGGGAAACGTTCGATGGATTAGCAGTCTGGAAGCTCGCCGATTCGATGGAAACGCGGGTTCGATCGACGTTTAAAGCTTAACGGGAACCGAGCGATACGCGGTAAGGCTTTTTGCGACTAAGGCGACCGGCTTTTCCAGGGACGGCGCTACAAGAACCGGACGTTCTGGATTGCCGGGGCGTGAATGGAAGTCCTCTCGCGGGAGGGTACGCCCGGCTGGAAGCCGTTTCGGCATTCAATAGCGGTTTTCCACGGTCACCGCGGTCCTCGCGGACATTTGAATAACAAAATCACCAGGAAGACGTATTATCGTCCGTGGCCGTGCGACCGTGGCGACTTCGTGCGAGTTTATCGCGTCGGTCGTTTGCATTCCAAGCGAAACCGATACCCGTTGCGGACGCTCGGCATTCCCATCCTCGTCGATCGCTCGTCCTTCGCGGTTCCGTATCGATTTTCCCGGGCAATCGTCGCCCCACGAGCAGCAACGCGGTACAGTCGATCCAAGATGCTCACTGTCGTCAGCTTCTCGGATATTAATCGCTTCGTCGTTGATGACGGACCGACGGAATAAATCAAACCATACGAATGGTTCGTGACGAATGGAGACATCGCGTGATCGCTTCATTACAATAGCACGATCAGGTGATGACAAGGTTGCGAGAGATGTTGAGTAGGTAGAATGAGGATTTTTATGCAGGGTATTTGAATCATTTTAGTCAGATTTTTGATAAGGCGGACGTGGCACGAGATATCGTTACGTCTAACCAACGTATTCACTGTTTTCCATTTGGCAAACATTCATCTTGTCGAAAGTTCATCAAATTTACGATCTACAATGTGTATAAAATACTGATGAGAATTGTCTTTTATGGGAGAAGAAATTCATTCGTAGAACAATTGAAGAGCAATTTCCGAATCCAGAGCAGTCTCGAAGGAAAAATATAAATAAGAAATATAAAGAAAATAAAACGTGAACAAAATTCTGCTTTAAAGTCAACTTTAGAAAGCATCTTTGTTTCAAAAGACTGTAAGAGTTGAAGCTTCTTTATCGAAGAACGAGCGATCAAAGACGACGGAATCTTCATCTAAGGACAAAAGCAGACACGGCGAGAAGAGGAAAGAGTAAATACAGTTCTATAAAGACTACAGGGAGCAAGGGTTGGAGTTTTTCTATCGGAGAACGAGCTGCCAGGAATCTAGTTGGTTCGCCATGCAAAGTCACTGTTCCGCAGTCGGAAAAAAGGGGATCAGCCCAGGAGTGTGCGCGCGCGCGCGACACCAGCGAGGAAGGAAGACACCTAAGCGTCCACCTCCTCGCGTAAGGGGAAATGAAAACGAGTATAGCGGCCGTTTCTCGGAATGATGGAGAGCCGGAGAAACGGCCGAAGAAAAGGAGAAGCGCCGCTTCGCGAACGAGGGGAACGGACCAACTAGCTCGAAGACGTTTTCTTTCTTCGACATATTTCTCACGGGGCCTCGGGGACGACTTCCGTTCCTCTTTCTTGCCGCGCCCCACCCCCGCGCGACCCGAAGAAATGGAATACGCGAGACCACTCGATCTCGTGGTTCGATTAAAAGAGATTAAGGGGCGAGGACGGTTCACCGAGTTCAGAAATTGAACGATGCTTTGGGACCGGGCTTCTGACTTCGGGACAAGATCGCGTGATTTAATTATGTTCTATTTAATTATGATCGGATTAATTATGCTCGATTTGATTATGCTCGATTTAACGAACCCTTCGAGTGTTCAGACTCTACGAGTCGGGGGTGTGTTGTTTAATTTCTGATGTTTACGAAGAATTTGATGCACCACGGATTTTTGTTCAATGCAAATAAGGCGAATATGGAAGCATAACAATAATGTAACAGATAGATTAATTGAAGACTGCGATTAATGAGTTAACGAAAGCTACATTCGCAATTACAATTTCTGGAAAAATCATTTTA
This sequence comes from Augochlorella aurata, assembly GCA_028455555.1. NCBI lineage: Eukaryota > Metazoa > Arthropoda > Insecta > Hymenoptera > Halictidae > Augochlorella > Augochlorella aurata. The sequence goes on along the minus strand of CM052156.1, from coordinate 5,186,466 downwards.
TTCGATCGATATTTGTGCGAAAAAGTTTTTACAACTCGAAATCAGGAAATCAATTTTCATGTACGAATTAACAAATATAAAGAGAGACCACAGAACAAGATATTGTTTAAATATCGCGCTTAAAAATTAAATTAATCAAAATAATGAATCGAAAATGTAACCTAACAGGAGTTCTTAGTATTGATGAAACTCTGAGACGAACAAAGGATTTTTAACTAAATAGAACCGGTAATGGTATGAACGGTGAAATTGTAACAAAGCCGCATATTTAATTAGATCGTCTCGCGAACAATGCTACAAATTCGTCGAAATCGAAAGGATAAGCCGAATCGTTTGGAGCTCTTTAGGAAAATGGCACCCGACGACGCCATTGTTCCGCACCGCGCACGGAATCGCGGGAGAACCGGAGGTGGTGGGGGGTCTAGCAATTAGCAATTAAACCAATAAGTCTGCAATTGGTGATTCCATTAATGGGACGCTCGTTCCCACAGAATGCGAACGTTTTTCGACGTTCTTCTATGCCGACACTGCCTTCAATTGCTTCGGGAACCTATAATTAGCCCGTCGACGGCCGCTCGCGCTTGTTTAGATCCTCGATCGCTGCTCTGGATCCCCTCGCGCGATAACCTCGCCAGGAAATCGATGATACAGGCACCATAAAAATGAACTCTTTCCATATCTTACGGCGGAACGTGCAAACAAATAATCCTGGGATCGGATTCTTTAGTTTGCGATTGATAACGTGTGATCTAGAGAAACACGAATTTCGTCGAATTGTTTTATGATTGTGGGGGAAGTTAACCCTTTATCGTCGTATCATGTTTATACATAAGTCCTATGAATTTTCGCTGAATAAAGAGTAATAAATAGAGTAGCAGGATAATACGTTTTAATTTTATGTAAAAATAAAAAATAATACTTGTTAGAGAAAAATCGGGGATTGTCGCTAAGATTCTCATAGTTAGTACCATTTTCATTCTTCAATCTATTAAATAAACAATAGTGAAATTATAACCCGAGAACCCCCCATTCGCGATTAATAACGTCTACCAAACAGAGACACGAATTTCGCCAGCTCTCCTACGATTCTAAGAAAAGCGAATCTCTCCGAGGGAGAAATCACAGTTTGTCCCTAGAATTCCCCAAGTGCCGTTTCCGTTGCGCAGCCAACAGACCTAGACTCGATCGACGGAAGAAGATTTACCGCGTTTGCCCTCCGCGAAGAAAGAAAACAGTGGCCCACGCAACAGCAGTTAAAGGGAGAGGGTAGGTTCCGCCAGTCAATTAAAAAGATCGGAAGAGTTCGAGGAGGCAAAAACGCCGAAGCCCTGGCCCTTCGATCGTCGCTTAGCCGCTAATAAATTCGTGGCAGCGGGAGCGTGGGCGGTCCGACGGACTGCCGATAGTGCACGGTGTCCCACGCGACGATTATCCATTAATTAAATAATCAATATTTATTAAGCTTATTATCGGACACGGCGGCGGTTGCGGCTGCGGCGCAAGCCCGGTATTAATTCGATTCCACGGTTTACGGTGGGGCCCGTATTTCGCTTAATAGGCGCCATATTGTTCGTAACGACGCAATAAATATGGACGTGGCCAAATGAAGACGATAAATTGTCGAACGCCCCCGCTGTCGGTACCGCGTGTCCCGTGCTCCCGCCCTCTTTCTTTCTCTATCCTCTCTCTCTCTCCTTTTCTCTCGCGCCTGCTCTCGCTCTCGCGCACTCTCTCCTCCGCTCTTGTTCAGCTCGTTTCCCTCTCCGCCGGCGACTTTCCGCTCGCTCCGGCGATTTTCCTGGCCTTAGAGGAAAATGAAACTTTATTCGCCCCGGTAAACGATGAATAGAAACCGAACGTAATTTCCTTGGCCTGTTACTCACCCTCTTCAGCTTCTGTAATTATTTACTCCGCGTAATTGCGATCTATGTTTTAAAACGAATGGCACAATTATAGTTTCATTAGAGCGATTTTCACCTCGACGATTCTCTTTCGGAAGCTCGTATTCGGTTCTCGAACTTAACCCTTCTTTGCATGATGATGGAAATTTCAATCATAATATTTAGTCAACAAAAAAAGGTACACAATACCCTTGTACTGTAAATTTTTTGTTGCTGGCAACTTTTTAAACGACTATTGCGTACAACGAAACGCAGTTGTCAAAAAATAGCAAACTTCACTGTGAATTACCAGGACTAGAACTTGTCATTCCGCTGTTTAAGAAAAAAAAAAAAATAAAAATAGAAAAAATCATGCAAAGAAGGGTTAAGCGACGCGGGGTATTATTTGCTCTTCTTGTCTATTATAGGGAGCTGTTTGATCGAACCAGGAAGCGCTTTGTTTTTATTAAATTTCGACGCGTGAATTTTTAGGATCAATCGTGGAGAAATTCGGTAATTTAATAATCTTTTAGAATTTTATTCCTCCAAATGCAATTTTACTGAAATCCAATTTCCCTGTCGACGATGTTTCTTTTACGATTGATTTTTATAAATCACTTACCCAGATTACAATTTAGCCACGGTGTATAATTATTCCACGAAGTGAACGTCCAATCGTCATTTTCAACCCCACGAGCCAACCCCCTCGCTGCTTCCGGAACCACTTCCTGATCACTTATTATAATCAATTAGCGACCAGTTATCTGGCATCTACGAAAACGTCGCGATGCAGGGGTGCAACCCTCCGGATTTTTTATACACCAGCACACACCGGTTCTCGAATAGAGGGTGGCAGTCCTGCAACAGGCTGATGAGTAGTCGGACTTTTTTATCCTCGCTACCCCGTCGCTGGCTTCCGTTATGACGATCGTTTCACGCATTCTTGGGGAACGTAACTCATCTTCCGATTCCATTCGAGATCTTTACGATCTTTATGAATCATTCGATCATTGTTACAGACAAGAAATTAGTAAAATAGCTCATCTTTTACTGTTTTTATAGCTTCGTTTTTCTAATATTTCCAACAGTTCGTTTTTCATCCTGTAAAATTTTCTATTCATTGAACAATTAAAATTCCATTAAATTAGAAATTATTAAGCTAGCTTATTTTTCAGTATATTATCATTACATTAATTTAGGAGAGTATAGAATTAACCATCGATTGGTTAAGCGACTCACTATGACTCTCGACACATTTCGTCAGATATCTAGAAACGTCTCGATGCTAAAATAAATCGTCAAACACAACAATTTTTCTAAAACAATCGCCAAAAATTCCTTACCAAAAAATACAGGTACCTAGGTACAGGTTCCGAGTATCTGCCACTAAAAAGATCCGATTCTGGATTTCTATCCGGATAAATCAGCCAGCAATTTCCGCGTCGCGGAATTCGTTTACCGGTAGCACTCGGAGTTAGCTCAAAGGAAGTATGAATAACAGTTGGTCCACCGCGACGAGGCTGATCAATGAACGAGGAGCTGGAGGAAGCATCGAGCCAGATGTATCGTTCTGCTCGCGGCTTTCCCCGAAGATTCTTTACGCTTCTGCAGAAACCCGATAGCCGCGTCAGCCATTAAGCCAGAACCGTGAAAGGAAAGAGGCAGAGGGTTGAGGGACCTGGTAACAATGGGCACAGAGCATCTCTCTCTCTCTCTCTCTCTCTCTCTCTCTCTCTCTCTCTTTCTTCCTCTCTCTTATCCCGGAAGAAAAAGGGTGGCGAAGCAAGAGGGGGTACAGAAAAAAATCTCTCGACTTCATTCCGAACGGAATATGCCGTTGGGAAAGTTGAAAATGTCCGATCGCTTTTCCGAAACTCGGCGAACATCTCCGAAGCTCCGCGAGCGTAACTTTGGGAATCGGAACGCTGACTTGTTCGATTTTCGAGGTAAAAAGGTGGATCCGCTGAATTGAATCCGGCCGTGGTATTTCCGCGTAATTAGCCTATTCGAAAGTTTCGGAGAGGAGGAGGAGGAGGAGGAGGAGGAGGTGGAGGGAAAGCTCTCGGCAAAGGCGTTCCCCCTTCCTTTTCGGGAGGATGAGCGGCTCGTTCCGACGAAAGAAACGGTCGGCGAAGGCGATCTCGGCGCTATGTAATTGTCATTTCGCGGAGAAACGGAGGCCCGCGTCTAGACGACGGTAATTGTGGCAAAAGGACAAAGGACGGTGCGACGCGACGCGACGCGGCCAGGTAAACGGCGTCGTTACGTGCTCGGCCCCGTGATATGGAGTTGTGCACCGGGGAATGGCCGTCCTCGTCCACCGACTGGCCCTCCAAGGGAGTAATTAAATCTATTATCGGGCTCCGCCTCGATCGTCCTGGAACCCGCTCGAATTCGTCGTTAGCTCGCCTCCCGTCGGCTAGATCGTCCCGTCCCATCTTAAATCGCCAAATGCTACCATTAATATTCGGACAATAAAACAGAATTACTGTTCTTGAAGTTCGACCGGACTGTCTGTCCGACCGTTCTCCTAAAAATCTCGAGGGGAATTCTGCTGGAAATACTCCGAACGGTTCTAGTAATATTTGGACACTGTCACGGGATTTTCTAGTTTTAAAATTGGACCGAGTTAGCCGGGGCCATTCTCGTGGGAAGTTCGGTGGGAAATTGCTATCGATATGAATCGCGGGGAAAAACCAGTTCGGATGCTTTTATCAACGTTTAGACACTGGAAGAGAATATTCTATTGTCAAGATTCGAGCTCTTTTTATTTGATCGCTTAACCATCCCTTTCAGGAGTTCCATGGGAAATTGCTGTTCGTATGGAATAACAGACTTGGGATGTTTCTACCATGATTCGTCGACTGAAAGAGAATATTTTAACGCCGAAATTGGAGAAAATTATTTCAGGATTTCACCATTCTCGTTGACCATACACCGCATACTTCTAACAATATTCAGATAATTTAGTAGATTATTCTACTGTCGAAATTAGAGAAAATTATTTCGCCACTTGAGCAGCTCGAAAACATTGATATTGATGAAAATCGTGGAGATTAAAATAACAACAATCGAAAGAGTTTAATACAATTGTTTCAGTAACTACTATAGTTGCGTAATATACTTTGTTATAAAGTATGACAAAAGATATCGTCCAGCTAGTGTACACACATTTTAGAATATTATAGCACGCAACGCGATTTGCATTATTGCACAAGTGCATTTGCATAAACAAATAGACATATTAAAACGAAAGCTAGTCTATCGACAATTTCAACTGAAATTTTTACGACTTTGCATTCACTAATTTCTATCGGAGCCGCGTAAAATCCTTGGTCCAGCCATGAAACTTTTTAGTGGCTGTAAAAAATCGTTTCCTGCGAGTTTGATAAGGGATGAAAGGAGTCAACCAGATCGCGATCGCGTTCCTCATTACATTCCAAGCTCGATTAAACGCGTCCTCCCGGAAAGTATGGCTTCCCATATCTCTTAGAATTTACTTTTCGTCGGGATCGGTCAGAGAGGAAAAAAGAGAGAAAGAGAGAGAGAGAGAGAGAGAGAGAGAGAGAGAAGGCCGATGGCTGGTCGAAAGCTAATAAAAAAAAGAAGCTCTGCGGCAGCCTGATAAGCCTGAGGGTATTTCACACTCGGACAGCCCTCGTATCGACGTAGGACGCTAATGTAGCGTTATTTAACTCGGTTAGGTGTCCTCCCCTTCGCGAACAACCCCCGCTGCAAAATCCCGGGGTGCTCGCCGTCCCGTGAAAACACTGTGGGGGGCGGTGACACGCATAAAATAGGAGCCAACCCCATTTTAGGATGTCAGGTGCTCGTCATAACTCGGGGGAGCTTTGCATGGCCTGACAACGATGATACCTAAATGCTCCTATTGTCGATTATTTTCATTCCTCTAGCCAGGAAATGTGACTTTACTAACAGATTTTTATACTGGAAAGATGTTAACACGTTCGTACGAACAATAAACTCTGAAGACGTTGTTTAACCCTTTGAGGTCCTATGTCTACTATCGGTCACCAACGCTATTTATTTATTTACTTTTATATAAAATTAAAATTTAAATTAATTATGTTACTCAGGGTGAGTTGTTCAGAAATGTTACTTAAAAATTTGATTAAGTAATTGTTCACCCTGTAAGACTATTATATATATAGTTTTAGATTATATGTTTATAAAATTGAATTATAATGATGTTAGTTAGATGTTATCAATATTTTCTAACTTAACCAGAATGCAATATTCTCTAACTTAATTACAGTGCAACATTTTCCAGCGTAATTAGAATGCAATATTTTCTAGCTTAATTGGAGTACGACATTTTATGCAGCAACTAGAGTGCAACGTTTTGTACATTAATTAGACTGCAATATTATCTAGCTTCTAGAGAATGCAATATTCCCTCGGTTAATTAGCCAACAAAATTTGAATCGCTGCTGGGAATTGGTAGATCGGCCGTGTACAGAGTTCACGTAGGTCGCAGATCGAGGTCTCCCCGAGATCCTGGAGGACTCGTTGTCCTCGGGAATGAATATCGAGCGGCTAGGTCGTCGGAGCACGTGCCAGCAAGCCAATATCTGGCGAATATGTTAAGAAAGTCGCATACATCGGGGTCAGTACAGCGTGAAAATAGAATGTAAAGTGTTCGCAGGGCCGGCAAGAGAGAGGTTGGCCGGCCTTAGGCGCAATAGGGGTGGTTTCCATAGGGGGTCGGTTTGACGCGTATGACGCGCCGGACACGTGACCGGCCTGCCAACCCGGCAATCACTGCCCCGAACTACGCCGGACGAATCTTAAATATGGGATATTCAAATAGTCTGGCCACTTCCATCCCTCTACCCTGGTCCTCGTCGGTCAGCCGAGTTCTTCCATCATCGTGGTGGCCTCAGGAGTTCGTGACAGGTCAGGCTGCCGGCCGGTCACGTCCTAATAACTGTACAGACTGTTCCACTCGTGATGGTCCATCTAATCGTCTTCTCTGATTTGTATAATTGTTTCTGAAACCTGGAGTCTCCTCAGAAATTCAAATGTCAGAACTAAATTGTCTTTTAAATAATTTTGTATTGTTAGTGGGAGTGCTATAATTAAGGGGCTGTTTAAAGTTGATTAATAGTGTGGCTAGGTGCTATTATAGTGGGCGAATAAAGTGGATGTATATTCATTTATGTATTATATATTAATATAATTGTTAAATATTATTATTAATATAATAGTATTTGTATATTATATATTAATATATGGGTTGGACACTGATATAGTGGAGAAGAGTACTAAATTGTCTTTTTAGGTGCAAAATTTGTTGGCAAAATTTATTGGCATAATTCGTTGACAAATTGTGGATCAATATAATGGAGACACAAAAAAGATAACTAAGTGACCCGTTTCATTTGAAACAGCCTATATACCGAAATTTTTGGGAGCATCTTTATTAATTCAATCTTTAAATAGGGGTGGTTTCTCATTACAATATCTCCTTATCAACGTCTATATTCAGACGCTAAATTCAAGCTCGATAATTCAGGCTCCGCGATAATCAACCGGAATGGTATAAAAATGATTAGGTAGACGGAGGGTTTAAAATCGACTATCGTGGAACATAGGAGATCGTCGATAGTGGTCAGCATGCAGGTCCACCACACCATACATCACTGCCAGCCAGCAGCGGGGGTGCCGGCCAGCAAATGGACCCGAAGTGCCAATGTGGAAGTCCCTCGCGGAAACCCTCTCTTTTATATGCATAGTCTCATTTCCTTATCGGAAATTTACGGCGAACGTGGCCGCAGCCCGCTCGACCATTTTTCTCAGCGGCTCCGCGATAGAGTTCTCAACCCCTTAATTGCTTTTCGTAGCCCGCGGTCATCGTTAACCTTAACAGGAATTTCTGTTTTATCGTCGGACAGTACTATTCATTTCTTACCTAATTCAACGCGTTTCCTTTAATTATTTCATAAATTCTCTTCATTGTTCTCCTTCAAACAGGATTTCAATACATCCCCGCATTCCTCGAGGCAATCTACCTAGTTGTTAAATTTGATTACACGGTTTCATTATTAGGTTAAATAGAAAACGCCAACAATAAAAATCCGTCGGACATTTCACCTTAAACACAGTTGGACATTAATACGAGGAATACGATTGAATATAATATAATTTTCACGTATATAACATTTACTTTCGTTTGCTATATCGTTCCGATACAAGCATCGTAAACGAACAAACGAGGCACACGGTTACCAACGAGACGTTTAAACAATGGATCCAGTCGTCGAGAAACTAAGAATTAAACGGTCTATCACAATCTCTATGCAATAATTTTTAACGACGCACAATTTCATGAAACCCCGATCGAGAATCGATCGCGCCGAGTCGATCTTCCGAGCGCAATAAACCGTCCATTAAAATCGAACAAGTGTCCCATTGTAATGCACACGAATAGCCGTTGGTTTCCACGAATCCGCAGATCCCGTTCGTTTCGCGTAGCCCAAGGTGCTCCTCGCGCGTTCCGCAGCCATCTGCATCCCCGCGCTGCACCTTCCAGCACCGTTATGCACCATAAGCATATACGCGGCGACGTCGGCCTGCATCCGAGTGGGAGAGAAGAGAGAACAATCTCCAGTGGTTTGTTCGTGGAGCACGTGCCTCTCGGTTTCATTATAACGGTAGCTGTCGATGGCGACGATGACGATCGCGATCACGAGGAGGCTCTGTTCGGGGCTCCTGTTATATCCAGCCGACTATTTACCGATCCTGCATCTGTCCCGACCCACGCCGTCCCAGAATATCTCGTTTTCACCGGTGCAACCGCGGCTAATGGCTCGCGCCATGTGTCCACGGAATCTCGCTGCTCACCTTTGCTTACCTGCCGCCTTCGTTCCGGCCGAGCCCCGAGTTTCCTGGATCGATAGACCCCGGGCCCAATTTCATTCCAGGCCCTTAATCGATCGACTGTTTTCCCGATTACTTCACGCTGCCCTGTCATTAAGCCCTGCGCAATCGAAATTTATTCCTTGGCGCGGTCTCGTTAATTCAGGCTGCTCTCTCAGAGCGTAATCTATGGCTCTCGGTTCGGAGATTCGAGGAATTTGCTTTGGAATCGTTTTTTAGTATATCGATGGTAATTATTAGAAGGCGGATCTTTATGAAAACTTCGTCAGATATAGAAGCAAATGGAACAAAGATTTTGTCTCTTTGTTTCATATTTTTAGCGAGTTATCAACACTTGGATACTGGGTTATATTAACTATTTTTCATCAGATTTTTCATTTCACAATTGTTGAAATTGTGCTGATTGTTCTCACTGAGATTGACTGAATAAATTTCTTAATTCTAGCAGGCGTTATAATAAAAATAGCACAGAGGCCAAGTAAGTTCAGTGCTATTATTCTTATGAAGCGACATTTCTCCGGTGTTTTCGGTGTTAAACAAATTACAATAGGAGCAACAGAAAGGCCATTAGGTTTACACTGTCTTCAAAAATATATATTCAATAATTAGATAGAAGATGGCTGCAATTATGCAATTCTATTTAGTACGACAACCTCGACACGATGCAAGATGTCTATCTAGTCGCATCGTTTGCTCATTTTCTCGTTGCTGAGCGACGCGTGCGGCACGTCGTTCCATCGGGACAGGTTAAGAAGCGACGCAAGAATCTTCGCATGCAGATCCGCGCATAGTGGTTTGACAGTGGGACATTCCGCGAATGGCGAACGAAGTTCTTCGAGTAGATTCAGCGAGAGATTGCCGGTGGTAGCAGAAAAGATCGTGGCTCTAAATGCTCGGAGCCATTACCAGTACCAGAAGGTCGGCCAGGAGAGGTATACACACGCGTGAACGTGATCGTGCGCGTGCGTAGACGAGATGGAGAGAGTATGAGAGGAGAGAATGAGAGGAGAGAATGAGAGAAAGGGAGGGAATGAGAGGGAAAGAGAGAGAGAGAGAGAGAGAAAGAGAGGAAGGCCACGTGCCTCTGGTAGCACGCGACCAACCTAACGGTTTTAGACTCACCCCACACGCTGCTCGAAAACCAGTCCACCCCTTCTCTCTCGTCACCCTTGCCCGGCCGCCGCCGGCACCGCTGTTTCAAAACACGCCAGAGGAAACTGTTATTCTATTGGCTCGTGGATCTATCCCCCGCCGCCGGTGTTCCCCCTTTCGGGTATAGTCAGACACTCGGCCATAGTCACGGACAATAATTTCACCGGTTGCTTCCCGCCAATCGGATCAATTGATCTCTGCAAGCTGCCTCTCGATCCTCCAAAACGAACGAACTTGGACATCCGAATTTCAATCCTCCGGATTTCTATTTCTCGATTGTCCTGGCGCTGTTCGCTGATTTTAGGTGCCGGTCACGTGACTGGATTCGCGTTTTTTATTTTTTTACTTGATTTATTTTTAGGACGATGAATTTTAATGGACTGTGATTTTTGACGCAATTTTGAACAATTTTCAAGGAGTTCTGAGGATTCTCTGCTCTTCTATGTGAATTTTGAGAATTCTAGGAGTCTATTGCAGCCTTGTTTTTCTTTTAAATAATTTTAACAAGTTGGGATTGACATATCAATATTTTTAGTTTCTTTCATTCCTTTTGCTATTTTAAATTTCGCCACTGATGAATTAATTAGATAATAAGTTGGCATTAATTTTCAGATAAGTTTTACTAGTCTCTTTATTTTCTATATAATCGTGGATGAATAAAAATCGTGGATGCTGTGAATGCATCAAATCTACGAATTTCTCATGGGGACATGTGAATTTTTTTAGACTTGCTGGACAACCCCATAAAAAATTGAATTAAAGTATAATTCCAATTATTCTAATTTTAATATTAATTTAATACACCTATTAATTTCTGTCACAAATGCATCAATATTTTTAAGAAAGAAATTATAAGAAACACAAGCCACACAGAACACTCTCTTCCCTCCTCTGACTCTTTTAAACAATTGCTAACAATACGTCCACAAATTATTAGAATCTGTTTCAACAACAATTCTGGTGCGTGTTCGATCGCCGGAAAAATTCTCGAGTTGGAAAACGCGTAAGATCGTTTCGTCACGCTCGAAAAAGGAAAGCGATCGTTCACAGAGCGATAGGTCGATCTATCGCTTCGGATCCCGATGACGTCCGCCCGGTTCCCCCGATGCATGAAAACGGCCCCAACGGCAAGCATAATCGAATGATGTAAGGCCCTAATAAAATCGTAAGTCGGTTGACAGGCGGTGCACGCAAGCCCGGAATAATGGGGCCCGATCTTTCCTCCCCCGTGCGAGACGGGGGTTGGTCGCATTGTCGTACCCTTACGTAAGAATGGTGACGAAGAAACGACGCGGAGGCAGATGCTGTTTAGACATTCTGCCGCGTTGATACACCGAGAACGAGCTGGGAGAAGGAGTCTTAATGCGATCTTACGGAGGAAGACGCGGCCGGGTCGAGACGTTTCACTTCGGGATAATAAATCGGTTTCTCCGTGGCAACCCCTTCGAGTCGAACGATCTGGAACCATTTTAGACCTTGGAACTTGTTAAATCATCGTCAGGAGTTTCGCACAGATCGCGGATCTCTTTGCGTTTATATTTTTACTTAAACTACTAGAAATTGCTTTGAAAACTACTTCAAATTATTTTAAAAACTACTTTAAATTATTTTAAAAACTACTTTAAATTATTTTAAAAACTACTTTAAATTGCTCTAAAAATTATCAAAATTACTGGAGATAGGTTTGTTGCATAATTCATCAAGAAACCCACGGCAGTGAAAGCAACCCTTCCAAACAATTCAAATAATTGCTAACAGTTGAGCCTTTTGCGCAAAGCTGTCCAAAATCGGGAGAACCCGACCCGAATTCTTACCTCAGTCAGCATCGAAAGGCCCAATACCTTTTTTCGCAGAGAAAGAGGGAATTGGTCAGAGGTAATTGCGGCAGCATTACTTTGTGCACGGGCCAAGCAGCGGAGCCTCTGTTGCGAATTACGAGAGCGGATCGATCACGGAAGAGTTCGGGGAGGGAGGCTCGAAAAAAGCCGCAGGTAAATCGAGCAAAAGATGCGAGAGGTCCGTGGTGTTCGGAGAGGGCCAGCCGAAGGGCGGAGCCGCGAGGTTAGGGCGGAGGGCGCAAGGGAGCGAGAGATGCAACCGCGAAATCGGGCAGAGCCGTGAAAATAACGATTTCTTCTTTGCGGTGCCGTTCGTTAAACCGCGGAGCCGGTTTCTTGGAGCACGGAGGGGAGGAAAGAGACAGAGAGAAAGATAGAGAGAGAGAGGGGGGGATAAGGGTTATCAAAAAGTGAGCTTAGTTTAGAAGAAAAATTAATCTTCAATATAAGAAGTATGTATACGAATGTATAATTCTAATAATAGTTTTAACAAAGAGTGAACATCTACATTTATTTATTTATTTATAAACGGATTCAACCCATTTGTATAATGAAATGTAGCTAAAAGATTTTATAGAGGGCGGTCGTGGGAGGTCAGTAGCCGCATTACATTATTTCCAAAAATAAGAGAGGACAAAATTTAGAGATACACTAAAAATGTTTACAATTTAAGAAATATTCTAACGAGGGTGTAGAAACGACCATAATCGCTTCTATGGAATTCTAGTCGAAACCTGAGCACTCAGATTGCGGCTACCCTAGTGTATTTAAATCGTCAAACATTTATTTTCCGTCAATTAGAAACTGAAATAAAGAGAGCGAGAGAGACTGAAATAAAGAAAGAGAGAGAAATAAAGAGAGAGAGAATGAAATAAAGGAAGAGAGAAATAGAGACCGGAAAAAATAAATACAGAAAGAGAGAGAGAGAGAGAGAGAGAGAGGAACGCGGAGACGTTCGTGACTCGCCGATATTTTCCGTGAAAGCCGGCCGGAATCGATATTTTATGTAGATCGCGAGAAAAGGGCAACGCGCCCTTCGCCGGCGCCGACCATTCTCGCCTCGGCGAACAAAAACACCGGCTGATCCCACGCAACAGACGAGAATCTTTGCGGCGGGGGTGGAGTAGACGCCGGAGGGCTTTGTTGCACGGCAGAATTCATCCTCGAAATGGAACGTCTTCGGGCCGATTGTTGCGTCGCGTCTATTCACTTCGCAACGCATTCCCCTGAATTAGATAGAAATATTCGGCCGGCCTCGCCTGAATAGACGAGCTGCCATATTCTGCGAAACGATCCCGTACCCGAACCTCGGTCCATTAGAATTTAAGTGACCGTGTGGTCGAACAACTCTTTAATACCTTGGCTAAGCAACTACAAAGGGTTCGCTCCCGTTGATAAATAAAGTTGTTAATATTAATGTGATGAATTTGTTTTTCGTACGTGGGTGACGGCGCTATTTATGTGCTGGTTATTATTATATAAATTATTATATATATATAGTTATTATTATATATACATATTATTTATATATGCTGATGGATATCAGAGGTTATCGAAAGGGTTACCGAAAAAACACTGTCAGAGTACTCGACCTGATCTTCTTTAGTTTCTAGTCCTGAATTTTTATTTTATTTATTAATTATCTTGATCTTTTTGACGGTTTGAGAATGAATATTAACAGTGAATATTGTTAATGGAAGATTGTTAAAAATATTCAATACTGAAAAAATATGAATTAATTATCTATCAAGGATCTTAAAAAGCAAATTGTCAATCTAAAGGTTCCAGGTTAGATTGTGTTAACTAATTTTTCTGAGACTGTTATTTGACTTTCTCAATCGTTCCTCGCAGTCTTGCCATCATCAAAAATCGTTGAACCATCAACGTTTCTCTTGCCAGCGTTCCGTTAAAACGCATCCTTCACAGCGTTCTGTTAGAACATTTTTTAGAAAGAACATTCTCTACGCTGTCCTCTTCCAGCACATTCTACACCATATCAATCCAACACTCTCTCCCAGCAGCTTGAAAACCGACTAGCAACTTCAAATTCCATTGGCGGTCCTCCATCCCGGTCGCACCACCGTTCTTTTTCCGTTAAAAAACCGTTGATATTTATGTATCATTTCTCGACATCATCCCCGTCGTCTCCTGCATCAGGATCGTCGCCGAGAGTCCGTTGGCTTTTTTCCAAACAGATCTCTCCCAATCCTAGAAGACGAACCGTCAGTCGTTATTCGCGATAGTGGGGAAGAGGCTGATGGAAAAGAGGAGGCACGGTCGCCTTATCTACGCCAACGGACCTTTCGCACCTGGCGAAGCGACGATAAAACGTCGGTCTCCTGCGAAAAGGGTGGAAAAATGGGAACCGGCGTGTTTCGCCCGAAAAAATCCTCTCTCCCCTCTCTTTAGGCGTCTTCTCGTCGAGCTTCTCACGGCTAAAAAACCGGCAATTTTCGGTGAAAAGAGGGGAACGGGCGAACGATGCAAATTCCCTTAGAAAAAGGGAAACCGATGCGTGCTACCTGCGTTCTCCGTCGCGAGGGGCGAGATCCAGGGTGCGACAGAGATGCGATCCATAAGAGAGATCGCGGCGAGGTGTAATCGGCCGCGCGAGGATCCACGGGACGAGTAACCGAAATTTTATAGGGAATCCACCAATGCCGAGGAATCTCTCTCTCTCTACCTGACCTGTCACATCTTGCTCACCCTGCACCCCGACCTATGCTGTTCCGTTTTTTCGCCGTTTTCCGGGGAATCCACGTCAGGTACGAAGGGGAGAGACGCACAGATGCGGAGGAGCGAAAATCGGGGCCACGGTCCTTGCGTCGAAATTCACAGGATTCACAGGATTTTCAAATGGGCCTTTTTTCCTCCTTGACCTCCCCCCTGTCTGCCCTAGTAGGCCGCCCATCCTCACCTGCGTCAAGGCTGTTTTTATGAACGTTTCGCGAGCCTTTATCTCTCTGCGACCCGATTTACTCGTCGGACGCTATGGGAAAGTTTCGGTGCACGGGCTTGATCCACTGGCTAAGCGACTTCTTTTCTTTGGGAGCAGGGTTCGGTGACCTCTGCCCTCTGTCCGGGATTCCTCGAGATTTTTAGCTTGGTGCGGGGGTGCGAGAAATGCGTTTGAATTCCTTGCTGACGCGCAGAAGTGTAACTGGTCGAATTGGTATGGTGGAACAGAATTAGTATCGTGCAATTTATTAGGTAGTTGGTATTCAGTATGCAGTCGTGAGAGAGTTGAGTCAATTTCATAATTATTGCAATCTCTGTGAAAAGTGTTATATAAATTATACTGCGATTATGTTATATATGTCGAGTTTCTTGTCGCAAAGTACGTATAAATCGTTAATCAATTAGTTAAAATCAGCCTAACAGTTTAACCATCAAAAACAGCTAACTGGTTAAATGCACTTTAGCTATGCAGATTTGTTGAACAATATACAAATCTGCTACAACAGTAAATAGAAAAATATATTCCACAGTGCACAATTACGATTATTAAATAGTATTTCTCGCGAACCGGGGAAAAGCCCTCGAAAAAGGGATCCACAGAGAATCGCTGTCGCCTCAGCATTTCCAAAAATCGGGATCGGGAAGGTGTTGCTCTGTTCAGGTGTGTCTCGTTTTATCACCTGACGTACGTGACACGATCGTGCTCTGCCCGGATTCCAGCGTCTCCTGGAAGGTCAGGTCCATCGCCCAGTTTTCCCTCGGCGTGAAAAAGGAAGAGAAAACGGGAAGAGGCGTCGAAGGTCACAGTGCGTTTGAAATGAAAGAATGAGAGAGAGAGAGAGAGAGGGAGAGAGAGAGAGAGAGCATCGTGGTCGGTCCAGCTGCACTTCTGTTGCATCAGGGTTGCAGGGATTTAGTGTGTGCGTGGCCGGGTCCGATCATCCTGGAAATGTGGGTGGGTGATGGATAGACGGTTACCGTGTCACTCGTGCAAACGTTAAACGGGCTTCAATGGCTGGAAATTGCATGGGCAGAGGCATTGTGCCAGGGCCCATTTATAATGGCACCTAGCCGCGCGTCGGTGTATGCAGATGCGGGACAAAGAGAGCTCAAAGATGCGCCCTGAGATACGATCTTGTTCCGGATGAACGAGATTCGGGCACCCAGCTGGATGAGACTTCAATTCCGCGCTCGATGATAGACGATCATCTCGCTATCCCTTTTTATCATTCTTTCGTGGGATGCTACCGCTGATATTTGAATGCGATTCGATAGAAATTCTAGCTATTTGTTAACTATCCGTTTATTCGAGGTTGTCCGTCAATTGTGAATCTCTTGTAGCGAACAAACGAGACAGACTCGTGATGGAAATTTCATGCATAATTTGCTGGATGTAGAATCTTATTTGTTTCATCTGAATATGAATGTTATTCGATTCTTCTAAATGTTAACTATTTCTTCTAAATACATATAAATGTTACTTACTAATCAAATTCGATTTTTCTCCTGGCAAAGTCTAACAATGTCTGTGCACTGTATATTTCTCTGAATTGTAAATCAAGAGTTAATAATGGAATAAAGTTATACATTTTTATCTTGTTTTAATTATAGGGTCATTTTGCAATACCATTGAAGTGCCTACAAAAATTATATCCGATAAAAAATAACTGTGAATAACACCAATACCATCTACATTAGACAGCAGCTAATACGTCTGATATTAATTATTATAATAATTATTACAACAATTGCTAGACTATAGTCACCAAATCCACATACCAAAGACCGTTGCAAAACTCGAACAGCAAAATTGCCTTTAAAAAACGAACCGTGAATCGGCCGACGCGACCCGCCATACCGCAAATCCCCCGGCGTCGTTTGAAAAAGGGGTGTCCCCGTGCGTATCGAAGTAATTATTATTAAAAACGGTCGCGCGAATGGCGTAAGCTCGTTTTCGGCAGCCTGGCGAATCGTTTTTGGTATTAGAAAAGCGTGCCCCTCTCGGAGCGTAGGGGCGCGCGCGCTAGCCGCGTTGAAAGACGAAGGCGAAAAAAGGGGTGGCGAGGGAGGCGAGTCATAAGACACGATGATGGATGCGCGAAGGGTTGTTTCGCGCGTCGCGGCACGGAGAGGGGCATGAACAAGGGCCAAAGGGTTCCCGGGGATCGGCCAATGGTAGGACGAACCTGGCCGGGCCGTCGACCAATCGTCGAGTCCCTTGCGAGCCACGTGGTAGAGGGGAAGGTCGACTCGGCTCGTTTAGGGCACAATTTCGTTGCGTCATTCTGACATTCGTTCTGTGTCGGTCCTGCGGCGAGGACCGGCGAATTCTCGGTCCCGTGCCCTTCGAGGCTCCCTTCGTTTGAATATTCACCAGTGCGCGGGAGGCGGTCTTAATTGCTTTGAATATTCAATGAGCCGTTCGCTCGAATTCGGAATGTGCTTCTCCCGCTTATTGTTCTTCTTCTTCTTCCGGCTGATCTTGAGTACGAGTTAACCGGTGTGATCAGTGCATCATGCGGAAGTAGATCGTATATGCTGGGGTGCTTCTTGACCCTCGAGACCGGTGCCCTGAAGAATAGCCGGATGCCGAGGATCTAGGGAATCGGTCTAATGTAACCCTGTGCTAGGGCAATCGGTCCTCGAGATACCACGAGGATAGCGATGGTCTTCCTCGAAGATCCCAGGATGATCTTTGCGGACATGCGACTTCATGCGACCAGCACGCCCACGTCCACCCCCACCCGCTACCATCTGCACCAGAAGTACCGGTCCCAGAACAACAACAACTGTACGGGGACATTGTTATTTCGATAATCGACTTTGGATCCCTCCCTTCAGCTTTTAAGAAACTCAGTCTCCTTTGCTGATTTTTATCGTCTTCTAGACGCGATGATATCTCGTCTTTTGAAGACGACGCTCTCTATTGTCTTCGGAACACGATGGTCTCTCCCTCGTCTTCCAAAGATGATGTTCTCCTTTGTCTTTTTAACGTCATCTTTTTTATCTTCTGAACGCGTGGTTTCTCTAGTATTCCGGAGACGATGATTTCTCTCGTCGAGAGATGATGATGATGATGATATATGTCAGGGGGTTGGAAACGCGGTGGTGATAATTGCGCGTTGCTTTCTTGCAGATGCGGATCTTCACGGAGACGTGGACGGGCACGAGCTCAGTGGCGACGATAGGAGCATCGCCAGTGATATCCAGGATGCTACCGAGGCGAACCTTGACCATGACTCCATGGACTCGGACAGGGAAGCCCTCAACCTGGTGAGTCCATTTTGATTTTATTGTGGGCGGTCGGAGCTCGTTTACGATTTGTCTCGGGAACTTAACGTTCTAGTTATTGGAAGTCCTTAATGGTTTTAATAATTTTAATAACTTTAATAATTAATTTTAATAACTTTAATAGCCTTGTAATGACCGGCTGCTGTATTTCAAACATGTTCATTAATTTTCGCTCTAATAAGAATCCGATAAGAAACGACCAGATTGTGTCACTGTAGTCGGAAAATAATCGAGGGACTCTCAATGGTTAATTTCCAAAATACAGCGTAATTTCCAAAATATGCTGTTGTAAAATCCGTAGCGAATCTTCTCGCTGGAGAATTATCATTTCTGTTCATTAACGCTAACGAGTCGTGCAAATTACAATTTTCATCCTTCTACGATCAGAGAAATATTTCTCTTATTGTTTCCAGAATTAGCAGAACTGGAATATTAATTCTATTTTCTAAAATGTTACCATTTTTAAAAATATACCATTTTAAAAATATTACCATCTTTAAAAATATACTATTTTTTAAAATATTATAACACTATAAATTATCGAAATTAGGAAAATTAGGAAATGATTCAATGAAATTCTTCCTTCGACAAAAATTCTCAATAAATAATGAAAGATCTAAATTCGATCGTCTCATTTCTTCGCAAATCGTCGCTTTTAAAACTCGATAATTCTAGTGTTACGCGCTAAAAAATGATCAATCGCGATCATCCGAGAAGATTGAATCCGTCATTAATTCTTGACAACGTTTCCACTCGACGTAATAATCGCGCAGCTTCCGACGGACTGTCGAGGTCCGCAGGTCCGCGAAGATTTTCACGGTAGAAAAAGTGCCGGCGTTCAATATTTGACAAATAAATAAAGGAAGCCACTAGCGAGATGAACGACAGGAAGGGACGACAGTGTGTTTCTGCGTGCGTGTGTGTTTTATAAAACACAAAAGCATCGGATGGACCGTAGTGACCAATATCCTGACCTGGCCGAGTGTAAACACGCCTTTGTTCGGCGCCGTTTACTCTGTAATATTAGGGAGGGTGGCTCTCGCGAGCGATTCCTCCGGTCCTGTTCCTGGTCCCACGTTATGGCGTGACGACTAGCCGGGATTCTATGGTGATCGATTTTTTCTCTCCTCACGAATACCCGGAAAGAATGTAATCGCTGCACGGCGAACGGCGGCGGCGTTTCTCTAATTCGGTAACCGCTCCTGTTTTCCACCCTAACACCCTACACAAATATGGAAAATCAGAGCCGCCGCAGTCACCTAATTAATTTAAAATGCGCCACGAATCTGAATAGTTTTCAATATATATATATGGAATAAGCGTGCTTCTAACATTTTTAAAATGAGTCTGCAGAATAATTCAGATCGGTGGAAGCAATATAATACTTAGCAATTACTATACACAAGCAATTACTTTGCCCAGTACGAAGCAAACATAATGTTTAAACCGCGGTTCTTTGTGCAAAATAAAAATTGTCGAACCGAATTTCCAAGAAACCGAAACGAAGTGAAAGCGCATCTCTCTCTTTAATAATTCTAACAAATCAAAGAAAAGAGGTCTCTCAAGTTGCTTCTAATGTGTTTACATTTCTATACTTTTTCTAATAATTTTTATCAGAATTACCTAACAAAATATACCCAATACAAGCCTATATTAAAACACTGCTGTCGCGACAAGCGAATCAAAGTAACGAGATTATGAGAGTACAGTTCCAAGCAAATTCGACCACAATAGCAACAAAAATATCTGCCAAAATGCATTTCCCTGTAAAACGCGTTCCAGTATAAAATGCCGAATTCCCGAAGTAAAATTCACGTTTCTCAGAATCATCGCTCTAACGCTATCATTCGAATACCAGGTCACAGACGTGTCGCACCGCAACAGCAGCAGCGGAACCAGCGGCAGCGCCTCGTCGCCGAGTTCCGGCGTCAGCAGCCAGATAACCGGAAGTCATCAGCAGCAGCAACAGCACTCGGCCAATCAGCAGAACAACAGCAACTCGCAAGCGGCGCTCGCTGCTCAACTCGTCAGCCAGCAATTGTTGATGCACGGCTCCTTGGGCGCACTCGGGCCGCAAGAGATCCAGGCGCTGGCGTCGACGTTGCAACAACAGCAGCAGTCGCTGCAGCAACAGTTGCAGCAGTTCGCCATGTTCCAACAGGCGAACCCCGCCGCGGCGGGACAGCTTCCGGCACAGGCGCAGTTCTTCTTGCAGAATCAGGTTTGTCACGCGCTCGAAGCGTTCCTCCTCGTTACACGAAATCGGAGCAAGAAGATTCTGTCCGCGAATTACACTCTTTGGTACTCGACGGTGCATCGTTTGCAATCTTTCTCGATGCGTTTGCATAATTGACTATTTTAAAGTCTATCAAAAAGAACTGATCCAACAGTCTTTTACAATTTTTTCGTTTATGAATTATTCAGTAATTTCCAAGCATCGCGGAGATATTAAAAATACATTTGTATTTTATACTCGAGTAGTGCCACTGAAACGGCGTTAAAAATTATTATATCACGTTCAAATAATTTTTCCTTGTATTTATAAAATTATAAATAGTGTAATTATTATACGAGTCATATATAAGATTCAATTTCAAATGCAAAATGTATTAAATTATATAAAACACTGTGTAACTGTTTCATAATTTAGATACAAAATGGCTCCGAGTGCAAAGAGATAATTGTCAGATTTTTTAATGAAGTTATATGAGAAATGGAAGGTTTGTAAACTTTTCTGCGATCGCAGATAACCCCGCGGAATCTTCTTCCTCGGGTCTCTGGATTAAGACGCGTCCCACACTCGCGAGAAGATCGAGGATCGAAAGCGCGAATTCGCTCGCTGGAACGTCCCGCCATTGTTCTCCGGGCACTCCGGCGAATTACCTACTCGATACGAATTCGATTCGAATCGAGAGGGGTGGATCAGCCTCGGATCCAAAGACGACGGTTCCTCCCGGTATATCTGATCGGCCGGCCGAAAGAAGTAGACGTCTTATTCTTCGGCGACGGTCCGCTCGATTTGACGACGAGATAGCAGGCTGCCGATGTCACAAAGAGACGGGGTTTCTACTCTCGTTCGGTCTCGCGTTTCCTCC